>CATQFJ010000177.1:0-44773 GCA_956483585.1 Gymnocheta viridis
CTAGATCTCTATGCAGCGTCTAGGTCTTGTTTTTTGGCTTCTTCGATTCGGGGCTTTAAGAGCCGTTCCAGCAGCTTGCCTGTCGTGTCCAGCATGCAGAGTGGTCTGTATGAGGATGGCGATTCTGGATTTCCCTTTCCTTTACTGATAAGGACTAATCTTTGTTCTTTCCAGGCGTATGGAAACACCCCTTCCCTTAGGCAACTGTTGTACATCTTCAGTAATAGCTGAGGACGATTGTTCGCTATCTCTTTTATTACTTCGGCTGGGATGCCGTCTGGCCCAGGTGCTTTTTTATTTTGTAGGCTGCGAGCGGCGATTCTGATTTCTTCAGGTGTGAAGAGAGGAGCGTTTAATGCTGGTCCATCTTCTTGCACATCTTCCCTTGTGTCGTGTTTAGGAAAGAGCGTTTTCACTACGTTTAGCATAGTTGCGTCGTCCATTTCCTGCACCGAGTTCTTCATTCCTAGCTTCTTCATGACAATTTTGTATCCGAGGCCCCAAGGGTTTCGGTTTATGTCGTCTCTCAATTCTTCCCATTTTTCTCTCTTGCTTTTATTTATGGCATTTCGAAGCTTTTTCTTTGCTTCCTTATATTCCATGTGTTCTGTCTCGGCTGCGTCTCTGCGTTTCGCCCTGGTATATTTGCGTCTCTGTCGGATACAGTTTCGCCTAGCTTCCTCTATGGAGTTGTTCCACCAGTGTACTGCGGTCTTATTATTTTTAAGTGCCTTCACTTTTGGCATCGCTTTATTGCATCCCTTCGTGATGATATCCATGACCCTTCTCACAGTTGTGTTGGCGTCGCCCGCAATTTCAGTTGCTCCTGTTTGTCGGTCTATTTCTATCATAAGGGCGGGGATATCCAGTTTGTTCGCGTTCCACTTACGGGTGGATACATTTGCTCTCCTTGCGGGCTCAGTATTGGTACTTTTTAGGTTAAATGAGATATACTGGTGATCGCTGGCCGTGTATATCTCAAGGACTTTCCAGTTTTCTATTTTGTTGGCGACCCTCTCAGACACTAGGGTTATGTCCGGTATGGTGCCGTCGCATCCGGGCCGTCTGAACGTGGGCACACATCCAACGTTTGCGACTACTAACCCGGTCCTAGCTGCCATTTCTAATATCCTCCTGCCTCTTGAGTTAGTTGTTTGCATTCCCCATTCTGTTGCTCGGGAGTTGAAATCGCCGGCCACTATGGTTCTTCTGTTGTTGTCTCGTACAATATCTTCAATTCCGTCAAGTTTTTCTATGAAATTGTCAATATTATCGCTGGGAGTGAGGTAGCAACTTACTAGTGTGATGTTTTCGAGCTGCAGCCACACAAATCCGTTACCTTTGCCACTATTCTTCAATTGCAAGGATGTACTCCTTGGGATCCATATTGCAGCCGTTTCTGTTTCATCTTCGATCCAGAATCCGTTTGTCATCCTTGCATACTGTTCGCTGATAATTATGACATCCGCTTTCTGCTCTATTACTATTTGCGGCAGGAGAGCATGTGCCACTTGTCCTCTGTGCATATTCGCTTGTAGTATTTTCACAGTGCCTTTTGCTTATTTGGTTTGCAGCTTTTTGAGCTTGGCAGATGATCTGTCGTTGCGTTTCCTTCTTGTGAGCAGATGCAGCATTTCGGAGGGTTTTTGCACTCTTTTAGTTTGTGACCCTTTTGGGCACATCTGATGCACAGTCCCATGCCTTTCCTGTCAGGGCCCTTACACTCCCATTGCAAGTGACCACCTCCAAAGCATCGGAAGCAGCGTTTAGTTTCTTCGCGATATCTAAGTCGGCAATTCGTTACCGCAATTTTTATCCTCTTAGTCCTGAGGAGCTCGTTTGCTCCGGTGACTGGAAGAGAGACGAAAGCTCTTTTTTGTTCCCTGCTGTTAGGAGCTGTTAGACGTACAGTCATATCCTCTATCGGGGTGTTAGTTGCTGCATTTATAGCAGTGAGAATTTCCTCTTCTGTAGATAAGGAATCGAGGTCCTGTATCTCGATTGTAGCTTTGGGCTTAATGTCTTGTACCACAGCTGCCTCTTTGAGGGTCCCCTTAATGGCATCGCAAAACTCTTCCTTCTTTCCTCCTCTTCCCATCACGAGCAATATTGCGCCTGTTTTCGTTTTTCGGATGGATCGAACTGCCACTGCTGTCTCTTCCGGTTTCACGTTTTGCCTCAGGTTTCGGAGCACTTCGGCGTAGCTGTGGCCTTCCATTGGCTTTGTTATAACGGCATCTGACCGTTCCCTTGGCTTTCTTGAGCGTACCTCTGCTTTCCTTCTTTGTTTAGTAGAGCTAGGAGTCATAGGCTCTCTTCTGCTTTTATCCGAGGTTTCTGCGGCATTATCTCTATGTGTTTTCCGCTTCAGCTTCTTTCCGGGCGGATTGGATTCTGCTGGGCTAGATGCGCTGCGCTTATTCAGAGGCGTTGAAGGTGTTCTATTACCATCTTCATTTGCCTCTATGATGATTACCTTCCTTGTAGTCTCTTTTTGGCTTAATTGAGATGTACTACTTTTGCGCTTTTCTGCGGTCTTCCAGTTCTTTCGGTAGCTTGCGATTACATCTACAAGCTCCTCCAGCTCAGATACTCCTGTTTGAACGTCCATGTTGATGTTTCTTTGCCTGTTCATTGCCGTTCGTATTTTCCGAAGTACCTTTTGGCATTTCGCGAGCGCTTCTTCTTCAGAGGATCTCATTTTCAGGATAAACTCTTGCGTGGGTGAACTATATGTCACTGCGTCTATATATAATCTGCTATCTGAGTCAGTGACGTTATCTTGAGGTGTATCCGGAATTTGTTTCTCCGCGTTCGCTGCGACCGTTACGCAGAATGGTGCCGGGTTAACCGGAGATCGGGCAATTTTTGTACTGCTTTGGAACACATTATCTCTTCTTTCGCTGTTTTTTGGAGTTTCATAGGTTGTCATCTTTTCTAATAGGGTCCCAACTTGGAGCCGTTATCTATGTACGTTATGCAGTCGCCTTACAGTGACCCCGAGGGTCCCTTTGCATGCAGTGAGGTCCTCGCGAGGGTTGACACAAGACCTCATGAGTACTTGTGTTCAGAGCCAGGTCAGGCATTAAATAGGATGTCGTATCAACTAAACCTGCACGGCCAACTGAATGGCTACGTGACATAGAGCGTTTTCCAAGCCCTTGCCAAGGATTTAACGGGACGGAGGCAGCTGCGACATTAGCCTGAAAGCCATTTCTATGAGATGTCACTCCCATATACTCAGGTAACAGAATGCCGCAGTTGTCAGCCCAAATTCGTTTGTACCATATTCGTGAAAATCCCAAATCGTGAATCCGTGTGATTGCGCGTCTACTTGATCACGTTGCTCACATTAGCTGATATTTCAACGGATGTTGCAATACCATTACCCGGTGTCCACCTGCCGCGAAGGGTCGGAGGTTGTGAGTCTTCTTAGTTGGTTCCAAAAAACAAGGATTGGATCTGGACTTTGCCAAGTTAAAGTCGGTCAGATCCGTTGGTATGTCCAACTCTGGACACCATAATAATAATAATAATAATAATAATAATAATAATAATAATAATAATAATAATAATAATAATAATAATAATAATAATAATAATAATAATAATAATAATAATAATAATAATAATAATAATAATAATAATAATAATAATAATAATAATAATAATAATAATAATAATAATAATAATAATAATAATAATAATAATAATAATAATAATAATAATAATAATAATAATAATAATAATAATAATAATAATAATAATAATAATAATAATAATAATAATAATAATAATAATAATAATAATAATAATAATAATAATAATAATAATAATAATAATAATAATAATAATAATAATAATAATAATAATAATAATAATAATAATAATAATAATAATAATAATAATAATAATAATAATAATAATAATAATAATAATAATAATAATAATAATAATAATAATAATAATAATAATAATAATAATAATAATAATAATAATAATAATAATAATAATAATAATAATAATAATAATAATAATAATAATAATAATAATAATAATAATAATAATAATAATAATGATAATAATAATAATAATAATGATAATAATAATAATGATAATAATAATAATAATAATAATAATAATAATAATAATAATAATAATAATAATAATAATAATAATAATAATAATAATAATAATAATAATAATAATAATAATAATAATAATAATAATAATAATAATAATAATAATAATAATAATAATAATAATAATAATAATAATAATAATAATAATAATAATAATAATAATAATAATAATAATAATAATAACAATAATAATAATAATAATAATAATGAACCTAAGATTTATAAATCATTAATATATGTACCAAAAATATCAGAAAGATTAGAAAAATCTAGAATATATGATAGAAGTAAATATAGGATGGCATATAAGATGTACGACACGGTAGGAAAGTTATTTAATAGAACTAAAGATAAGATACAGAAGTTGGATAGATCTAATGTAGTTTATCAGATACCATTAAGTGGAAATACAAATGAGATATGTAATAAAGTATATGTAGGTACAACAAAAAATAAATTGAAGACTAGAATAGCTGGTCACAAATCAGATCAGAAGTATAGGGGTATCAATTCACAAAAGACCGCGTTATCTTCTCATTGCTTCAATTCAGATCAAAATCCAAACTTTAATAATATTTCAATTTTAAATACAGAAACTAATTATAAGCGTAGATATTTGCTAGAAATGTTACGGATTATAAATGTTCCAACAGATCAGAGGATGAATTTTAGGGCAGATACGGCAAATGTTGCGCAGAGTTATAGATATTTATTATATAAAAACGGAAACAGGAAATAGAAAATACTATATCCGTTTTTTGTTTGTTTTTGTTTTTTTTTAAATTTTTCATTTATAATTTTGTCAATATTTGTTTTTTTCAAATGTAAAATTTTTAAATAATGTAAATCAAACTGAAAAAATATTTTAATTTCCTGAAGAAGCCAATCAAAGATATTGGCGAAATATCGATATTTTTAAAAATTAAAAAATAAATAATACACATTTTTTTATATAAATTGACCTAAAGCTTGGAAAAATCTTTTATAATTATTAAAAAAAGGTCGAAAAAATAAGAGAATATTAGTAGGTATTTGCAATACTTTTATTCAAAATACAAATGCATTTTAAATTTTTATTCCAAATACAAAATAGTTTTTAATAAAAGTTTAACTTTCACAATAGAAATGATATTTTGTAAGTTTTTTTACTCTATAATTTTGCTTTTTTTTAATATAGTATATTGAATCATGCAATTTTTCTGATGTTCGCATATTTTTAAAACTTTTTTGGCATTTTAGAGATTTTTCAAGACTTTTTAAATAAATTTTGGGAATAATTCCCAATACTGCTGTTGCAATTTTTATAATATGCGCTATTTTCGCGGGGTTTTCAATTTTTAGTTTCTTTGCTAATTACGTTTTGGAGCTTGATATCAAATTAAATTCTTACATCAAACTTTGTTTTTATTTAATAGAAAAGGCAATTAATTGAAGTGCTTTTGAAGATTAGGTCACTGATGTTACAGAATGACAGAAACATTTCTTATCAAATTCTAGCCGGGAAGAGATTTTTCTGCTTTGTTATGTGTTACTAAGTATCCAAACAACATTTTAATTGTCAAAAGATTTTTTATCACATTGTACAAATATAATAATACCGGGTTCTGATATACTGCAGGTACGCTCTGCACCTAAATATAGAAAATAATTAAAATTACACAAGTATAAAACAGGATATAAGCATCTGTTTTGCCTTTCTTCTGAAATAACAAATAGTCATAAAAAAATAAAAATTAATACATTTTTAAAACAAAACTAAAATTATATTTTATTGATTTTGTATATCTACTTGTACATAGTGTCTTGACGATCCATTACATTTCTTTAATATAAATAATATAAAAAATAATTCTGGTTATTTATATACGAAAATAAAATGTAAGCGATACAAAATACTGTAATATGCATGCATAATATTATATGTACTAGTAAACGTACAAAAATAAGTTTAAAGAAACAAACAAAAAAAAACAAATAATCTTTGCTTTACGACTGCACATGTATACACACAATGTGTACATGTGCCCATGAACGCATTTCAGTATTGATGTATGTGTGTGTGACAAAAATAGGGAATTTACAACAATCACACCAGTTTCCATCAAGAATTTGAAGTTTTAGTATTTTATAATAAATAAGATATATTATACACTTAAACGCGTAAACTACTATGAAAAATACAACTGCTCTGTGGTGTATAAGAAGCGCTTGGGGCTAGGAACCAGTAGGTTGTTGGTATCACAACGCAACTTTTTCAAAAAAAATTTCAAAGTAAAATTATTTCGAATACCATTTTGTTGCCCATATTTTAGTCGCTAATGGACCGACTTGAACTATTTTCAGTCGAAACCTTCGTAGAACTCTATACAAGAGATATGCTTCATAAAATTGACCGTAGGACAGTTGGGGCCACAAAAAAACAACAGAATAGGAAATATAACAAAAAAAGTCTTTTGGCTATATCTCATTGATTGTTGGAACGAGTTTTGTTATTTTCAAACCGAACAAATTTATGAAAAATTCCAAGAGTGGTATAAAATTTATGTCTCTATGTTATGTTGAGGCCTTAATTCTTAATACACCAAAATTTAGCAAACGGACATCGCTCATTCGACTTCTCTATCTATAAGGATCCAGAATATATATACTTTATGGGCTCTTAAATGACGGTCATCGCTCATTCGGCGTCTCTATCTATAAGGATACAGAATATATATACTTTATTGGATCTTAAATGAATAATGAAGAAATTACATACGGAATGACAAACCTATGTATATATCCCCTTTCCAAATTTTTTGGTGAAGGGTATAAAAATATACAATACCAAAGAACATACAATCAACAGACATAAACATACTTACGTTTTTAAAAACACACACAGACGCCACTATGTACACACACGTTTTTTAAGCTGCGTATGTTCAACATGAATATTAAACCTTACACTCAGTGAATTAATGCTGGCAAAGTATTGAGTAGTATATACAGAGTATCGGACACTTCCTTTTTTTACTCAATACTCAAAAGTTACTCGATACTTTTAGAGTTGTATTTTTAAGCAATTTGAGTGGCTAAAATAGTGCATAAAAATACATCACTGTATGAAAAGACAACTAGTAAGATTCTTTAATCAAATCAAAACTAAATAATTATTTTTGAGAACAATAAAATTATTTCTTAATTGTAGTTAACGTTAAATTAAAAGTTAACTTTACATTTATTTTTTTATTTAATAATAAAAACATAGAAAACCAATAATAATTGAAGATCTATTTTTAATTTTTGAAGAAACTACTTCAATTTGCAGATAAAAACTATGCGTTACAAAAAATCCGTTAAAAGTATCGAGTAGTATTAAGTACCCAAATGAAAAGTATTTAATATTATTGGGTAATGAAAAGTAGTAGAATTTTCCAGCACTACACTGAATATTCATAAAAAAACGTATTGTTTGCTGTTAATTTTCCAATGCTACTGCAAAATAAAGTTTGATGTGCATATATACAAAAAAAAATTTTCTGTTCAAAAACGAATAAAATTATTTTTTTTCTTTAAATACCAACAGAACGAAACACAACAAAAATAAAAAATTCGTATTCATGGATATGATTGATAAATGAGTAAATATATGGTACTCTGCTTTATCTCAACTACATATATCCAGGCCTGGGCAGTATTTGAAATACATATATTTGAAATACGTACATATTTAAAATACAAATACGTATTTTGTAATTGTATTCAAATACATGACGTGCAAGAATTTTGTATTTTAAATACATGTCCTGCAAGTATTTTGTATTTTAAATACATAGAATATATAGAAGTAGTTTGTATTTTAAATACATACAAAAAATGGCAGTATTTAGTATTTTAAAAACATAGTTTACAAACGACGATGATTTTGTTGTTTTCGTAGATGGGAATGATGGTGAATCTAGGACACCAAATTTGTAGTTGGAATTCGACAGTTTCCTCAGTGACAAGAGCAAAGACATTATCACTCTTGACAGCTATCCAAATATAAAAAGAGTATTCATAGAATTTAATACAAGTTTGTGCTCATCAGGACCTGTAGAAAGATTATTTTCTTCAGCAGGTCTTATTTTTTCCCCAAATAAGAAACAGTTTGTCTGATGCTACATTAAAAAATCTGATATTTATGAAAGGGAAACTACTGCCAACCTTTTACAGTTAACGACTTCAATTAATAATGGATTTGTAAATAATCAACAAACTGATGCTATAGGTATATAAGGATTTCAGCAACGCGTTTGATAACTTTATTTATTTATTTAAATCACAAACTCCTCCTTATTAAGTTACTTTTGCTTGGCTTTTCTCCAAATAGTATAAATTAGATTAAATCATATCTATCAAAATGTACGTTTTAAAAACTGGACATCCAAGTGTGGTTTTCCTCAATGTTTTTATTATAATGCCTTTTTATGAAAAGTACAATTTATGTGTCTGTTCAATATAAAGATATTACAGAGTTGATAATTAATAATTAAGTTATACTTAACAGGGTGTTTGCTACTTACAGAGTTATAATGGATTGTAATGCATTGATATATAAATATATTATCATAACATCTTCCTTTTTATATTAAGTTACCGTACATATCTTTGTGGTAGTTTACTTACCCTACCACTTTTAGTTACTTTCCTATTTACTTGATTATCATTACAATTTTGATTTAAATTTTCATTCCGATTTACATTTTCATTAGAATTTACATTTTCATTATCAATTGCATTTTCAAATTCATTATCATCAACATTTACGTTATCATCATACTCGATTTCATTATCATATGCATGTTCATTTTATTTTTTCATAAAAATATCTTCAAATTGTTCATTACTATTTTCCTTAATATGTTACCTGTTTCTCCTATACTTGGAACCGTACTGATCTTGAGCAATATTCCAATATTGTTCCAGGAACCCACACCGATGTTGGTGTTTTCTTAAACATAATTGCGTCGCCTACCTGTACTGGCTTAAGGTTCTATTGTAGTATTTTAACATGTTCCTATTTTCTCTTTCAATTTGTATACTAATTTTCTGTGTGTCAATAAGATTCTGTTTTAAATTATCCTACAGACAAGGTAACTTGGTCCTCAAGACCCTACCCATTAATATTTCCGACGGACTTGGAAAATTGCCTTTACACGTTGTCCTGTATTGTGATAATGCAATGTAAGGGTCAGACGAGTCGTCTTGACATTTGCATAACATTTTTTTGACTTTTTGTATGGTTCGTTCTGCCAGGCCGTTAGACCTAGGCGGATAAGGACTTGACGATATATGTTTTATTCCCCAATCCTTAAAAAATTGCGAAAACTCACGTGAATTAAACGGAGGTACACTATCATATATAAAAGTTGCCGTTATACCATGTCGTGCATAAATCGATTTAAGTTTAGTTATTATTTGTTTGCTGTTATAGCCTGAACTTAAAACTTCTATATACAATGATTTGTTAAATTCGAAAACGTCGCAGCCAATTTTATACCATGGTATAGTAATGATCTCGTGTGGTAATAAATCTTCTTTCGAATTAGCATTCTGATATTTTTTACAAATTTCACAACTAGACACCATGAGTGGCTAAAATAGTGCATAAAAATACATCACTGTATGAAAAGACAACTAGTAAGATTCTTTAATCAAATCAAAACTAAATAATTATTTTTGAGAACAATAAAATTATTTCTTAATTGTAGTTAACGTTAAATTAAAAGTTAACTTTACATTTATTTTTTTATTTAATAATAAAAACATAGAAAACCAATAATAATTGAAGATCTATTTTTAATTTTTGAAGAAACTACTTCAATTTGCAGATAAAAACTATGCGTTACAAAAAATCCGTTAAAAGTATCGAGTAGTATTAAGTACCCAAATGAAAAGTATTTAATATTATTGGGTAATGAAAAGTAGTAGAATTTTCCAGCACTACACTGAATATTCATAAAAAAACGTATTGTTTGCTGTTAATTTTCCAATGCTACTGCAAAATAAAGTTTGATGTGCATATATACAAAAAAAAATTTTCTGTTCAAAAACGAATAAAATTATTTTTTTTCTTTAAATACCAACAGAACGAAACACAACAAAAATAAAAAATTCGTATTCATGGATATGATTGATAAATGAGTAAATATATGGTACTCTGCTTTATCTCAACTACATATATCCAGGCCTGGGCAGTATTTGAAATACATATATTTGAAATACGTACATATTTAAAATACAAATACGTATTTTGTAATTGTATTCAAATACATGACGTGCAAGAATTTTGTATTTTAAATACATGTCCTGCAAGTATTTTGTATTTTAAATACATAGAATATATAGAAGTAGTTTGTATTTTAAATACATACAAAAAATGGCAGTATTTAGTATTTTAAAAACATAGTTTACAAACGACGATGATTTTGTTGTTTTCGTAGATGGGAATGATGGTGAATCTAGGACACCAAATTTGTAGTTGGAATTCGACAGTTTCCTCAGTGACAAGAGCAAAGACATTATCACTCTTGACAGCTATCCAAATATAAAGAGTATTCATAGAATTTAATACAAGTTTGTGCTCATCAGGACCTGTAGAAAGATTATTTTCTTCAGCAGGTCTTATTTTTTCCCCAAATAAGAAACAGTTTGTCTGATGCTACATTAAAAAATCTGATATTTATGAAAGGGAAACTACTGCCAACCTTTTACAGTTAACGACTTCAATTAATAATGGATTTGTAAATAATCAACAAACTGATGCTATAGGTATATAAGGATTTCAGCAACGCGTTTGATAACTTTATTTATTTATTTAAATCACAAACTCCTCCTTATTAAGTTACTTTTGCTTGGCTTTTCTCCAAATAGTATAAATTATATTAAATCATATCTATCAAAATGTACGTTTTAAAAACTGGACATCCAAGTGTGGTTTTCCTCAATGTTTTTATTATAATGCCTTTTTATGAAAAGTACAATTTATGTGTCTGTTCAATATAAAGATATTACAGAGTTGATAATTAATAATTAAGTTATACTTAACAGGGTGTTTGCTACTTACAGAGTTATAATGGATTGTAATGCATTGATATATAAATATATTATCATAACATCTTCCTTTTTATATTAAGTTACCGTACATATCTTTGTGGTAGTTTACTTACCCTACCACTTTTAGTTACTTTCCTATTTACTTGATTATCATTACAATTTTGATTTAAATTTTCATTCCGATTTACATTTTCATTAGAATTTACATTTTCATTATCAATTGCATTTTCAAATTCATTATCATCAACATTTACGTTATCATCATACTCGATTTCATTATCATATGCATGTTCATTTTATTTTTTCATAAAAATATCTTCAAATTGTTCATTACTATTTTCCTTAATATGTTACCTGTTTCTCCTATACTTGGAACCGTACTGATCTTGAGCAATATTCCAATATTGTTCCAGGAACCCACACCGATGTTGGTGTTTTCTTAAACATAATTGCGTCGCCTACCTGTACTGGCTTAAGGTTCTATTGTAGTATTTTAACATGTTCCTATTTTCTCTTTCAATTTGTATACTAATTTTCTGTGTGTCAATAAGATTCTGTTTTAAATTATCCTACAGACAAGGTAACTTGGTCCTCAAGACCCTACCCATATTAATATTTCCGACGGACTTGGAAAATTGCCTTTACACGTTGTCCTGTATTGTGATAATGCAATGTAAGGGTCAGACGAGTCGTCTTGACATTTGCATAACATTTTTTTGACTTTTTGTATGGTTCGTTCTGCCAGGCCGTTAGACCTAGGCGGATAAGGACTTGACGATATATGTTTTATTCCCCAATCCTTAAAAAATTGCGAAAACTCACGTGAATTAAACGGAGGTACACTATCATATATAAAAGTTGCCGTTATCCTTATCCTTACAAAATTGCGAAAACTCATATATAAAAGTTGCCGTTATACCATGTCGTGCATAAATCGATTTAAGTTTAGTTATAATTTGTTTGCTGTTATAGCCTGAACTTAAAACCTCTATATACAATGATTTGTTAAATTCGAAAAGGTCGCAGCCAATTTTATACCATGGTATAGTAATGATCTCGTGTGGTAATAAATCTTCTTTCGAATTAGCATTCTGATATTTTTTACAAATTTCACAACTAGACACCATGACTTGTATATCTTTGTTAATGTTAGGCCAATAAATCGACTCACTGGCTAAATTCTTGCATCGTTGAACACCCATATGACCTTCATGTAGGTATAACAACATTTCACGTCTAAGACCCTTTGGGATTATAATTCGATTATTCATGAAGCTGGTATTTTGTACAGGCTTTTCTGGAATAAAGATACCAGCGGATTACGATCAGTTTCCACCGTCACCTATAACCCGTACACGTATTGGTGGTACCGAGTGCAGCCGAACAATATCGCGAAAATCTCTTTTTCAATCTGAGCATAATTAGACTGACAATTTGTTAAAGATGCTGAAGCATATGCAATTGGATTATCTTAATGCATAATTGTAGCTCCGACAGCAAGTTTTGAAGCGTCTGCGGATAATTTTATTTCCTTTCTAGGGTCAAAATAAACTAGAACCGGCGAATTAGTTATTTCTTTTTTCAAATTTAAGAATTCATTAGTTTGCACAAAATTCCATTGCCATTAAATTTTTCCATTATATTTAGTTTATCCCTTAGAGGTTTAAAAAGCCCTATCGGAACACGTCTTGGGGCTTCTACTATTGGTTCACTATCTTGAAACTACATTCCTTTTCAAACCTGTCTAGACCATTAAAACATTCCTCATAATGTTTCAAAACCGAATCTATGTTTATGGAATTAATTGTTTTGACAAGATTGAGCCTAATTGCTAAATCAAGTCCTATTAGGTTTTTACAATTCATTTTCACTACGTAAAATTTTGTTAGTTGATTAATAATTGTAACAATATTATATTTTATATAAATTAACTGACCCTATTACTCGAAGTTTTTCTCCACTGAATGTTAATATGTTAGTACTAACTTTATCATTTATCTTACATGTGTTCAAATTATTGAATGTTTTTTCTGATAGAAGATTGGCTTGGGCGCCAGTATCCACTTGGAACTTTACCCCGATCTTGTTGATAGTAGCATTTATAATCCATTCTTTTGATGGGTTATAATCCTCGTTGATTACGGTCCCAATAAAAAGATTTTCTTCGCCTTCTTGTTCTACAGCTTTTACATACCGGTTGTTCTTGTTGTTAACAGTTTTCGCAAAACACCCTCAGCTGGGCATCTAAATTTGTGGGTTTGACCACACTTGTTGCACTTGAACTTTTGTTGTTGTTGAGAATTTGTCTCAGAATATTTGTTGTTCATAAAATTGCCACCATTGTAGTTGTGTTTAAAATTCGTTGATTTTTTTAAAGCAGCAACACTAACATTGTTGCTATCGACCACGTGTTCTATAGCCGTTGCATATTCTTTAGCAGCTTCCATGCCTTTTACGATTTGAAGCGCCTTTTCCCACGAGATTTCTCCCTCACTTAATAGCTTTTCCTTGATTTAAAAAAAAATTCTTTATAAACCACATATGAAGATGTCTTTTATAAGACTTTCGCGTAGTGCTCCGAAATCACAAGACAGACTTAAATTATGTAGAGTTGTGGTATACTCTGTTATTGTTTCATCTAGATTTTGTTTTTTTTTAATATGTGCCTCTCCATGGCTGTATTTACCCTTGGGACAAAGTGTTTCTCCAATTTTTCCCAAAGAACTTTATATTGAACTGTGTCAATATCGATGTCAAATGAATTTACGACAATAAGTGCTTTACTACCCATATGAAGAAGTAGCAATGCCAATTTTCGGGAATCTGACTGATTTTCTAGAGCCGAAGCTCTCATAAATATTTTGAAATTCTGCTCCAGTTTTTCCATTCGATTGATAGATTAGAGCTCTTTATATTCAGTGGTTCAATTGTTGCAGATATTGCCATTGTCTTCTTTATGTCTTCACTAGTAGCTAATGGCGCCGTCATTTTGGTTCAACTTTAAAGTCATCCTCTTCTTTTAAGCTCAATTCAATTGGTTTCACCTGACACCGTGTGGTTTTCTTCAATGTCTTTATTATAATGCCTTTTTATGACAAGTACAATTTATGTGTATTTGAATATAAAGATATTACAGCGTTGATAATTAATACTTACGTTATACTTAACAGGGTGTTTGCTACTTACAGAGTTATGAAGGTTTGTAATGCATTAATATATAAATATATTATCATAAGACCAAGTCCATTAAAGTTGTTTCTGGAGTGCCGCAAGGCAGCCACCTTGGATCACTTATTTTCTCTTTGTTTATAAATGATCTGCTTGAAGTGTTAAATTATTCCAACATACTAATGTTTGCTGATGATGTAAAATTTTTCTTTACGTACGATAAAAAACCTCATCATTTATATTTACAACATGATATTGATAACTTCTACACGTGGTGCAGTGTAAACCTCATGGAACTTAACGCGACCAAATGCAAACATATGAGATTTTTTAGGAGCAATTTTGTCCATGTTGACGTCTTATTGGGTGGACAACCTTTGGAACTAGTAAGCTCTTTCCTTGATCTGAGTGTTATGCTTGATGCTAAACTTAGTTTTATTCCTCACATTAATATAATGGCTAACAAGGCTAGAGGCGTACTTGCTTTTATTAAGAGATGGGCAAAGGAATTTATTGACCCGTACATCACTAAGAGCTTATACACATCCCTAGTAAGACCCATACTTGAATGTGTGCATATCGATCACATCGAGTCTATTCAAAAACAATTTCTTCTGTTTTGCTTGCGAAGCTTGCACTCGAATCCAGCATTATATTTACCTCCTCATCATCAAAGATTAGCGCTTATTAAATTGCCTACTCTTAAAAGCCGCAGGACTGTGCTAAATGTTTCGTTCTTGATGAATATCATTAATGGAAGTGTGCAATCTGAACGATATATAATTACATATATATCATTCAATGTCCCCCACCGTCCAACACGCTACTTTCATCCTCTAGCAATCAAAACTTTCCGTACCAACTATGCTAATGCTGATTTACTCGTTTATATGGTGAATAATCTTGACTTTCATACGTTAATAAATAAAAAATAAACAATTGTTTTGTTGATTGGATGGATGACCAGCAAGTATTTTGTATTTTAAATAAGACAAACCATGTATTTTGCCCAACTATGCATATATCACAGTGAACAGGGTTATTTAAAATGGAAATTTTCAGTACTTCGGTAATATGAAAAATTTCTTAGTAAGCTTTTAATTTTTAAACATTTATGTTTTTTGTTTTTCAAGGTTTTCAAACGAAATACATTTTGTTTATTTGCCAAATTTGTTAGCTATTAATACTAGAAAAATTAAGTGCTTATGGCTTTTAAAAATATTTTTTTTTGTTTTCAAAAGGTCCTAATTTTCCTAAACTCTCCAAGTTATAAGAGCACAACTTCTAAAGTACGCAAAAGTTCAAAAAGGAATTGGCACTATTTTGTAGTCCCAACTCTCTTTTACATCCCTGCACCCCTTTATTAAAAAATATTTTTTCTGTAATGCTCTTTTTTGAAGTATTTTAGTTTTTTTAATCAAATCGCTTGTAGAAGAGACGGCATGAAGATGGATATGCGTATTTAAAAAATAGTAATTATTAATTCTTAGTCAATTTCTAGATCATGTAGATACAGTTGGTCACAAAAATATTTTGCCTACTTAAAATAAAGTAAATTTATATAATTCAGGTCACAAAAGTACTTTGCTTTTCAAATTGATTTGCCTTGATCACAAAGGTTTGGGCTTTGGTCCGTTAGCCGAAACAGTGAGAAAAACCAAGGAAAAAATAAAGCAAACAAAATAAATTCAAAAATATTATATAGAACTAGAACTAATGATCGATTAACCAAAGCAAGGAGAAGGAAACACATATTATGGAAATACTGCAAGGAGATTTTTTTCAGATCCAGAAACTGCAGCATGTATTACAGGTGTAGATTTGGAACAGTTCATAAAATTTTGTATCATGGGGAAAAAATAATTCAACACAATATGCTACCGATAGGAGATTTATCTGAAGAAGCGCAGGAAAAAACAAGGACTGCAATTCTTTTGCGGTCACAGCACAAGAAAAATTTCCAGATGTTGTACTAATGCAGATCTGGGGTCGATTCTGGTTCTGTGAAATGAAAAGTTTTTTCATATTTTCATAGAGTTTCTGATTCACGTTTAGTGAAAAAATTATAAATAAATTCAATGTTTTCATATGAAAAGAACAAGTGGAGTGAAACAAATTGTTTTCACAATTTCACAGTAATGTGATTCTTGTTCTATGTAACAGTGCAGAGAAGTGTCAAAAACTTTTAATTTCTCACATATTTTTACACTTTCAGTTTAACGGTGAAAAAATGGAAAAAGCATCGAAAGACAAGCACGCAAGCTGGAACCAAAAAGAATTTTTAATCAATTATTTAGAGGAAAATCTGGATATTGCCAACGATAAGTAATATTTAAAAAAAACTAATAATAATAATATTTAAAAGGATGCATATTTACACAAAATGGGGGGTTACATAATTCTTCACAATTCCCTCACTATAGGTATTAAATTGAAGGGCTTGGCTAGCAGAACAGAGTACAAATCGAAAGAAATTGCAAATCCAATATGGCCGCCAACAAAATGGCGGAGTAAATTTTTTTCACAACCTACGTATTAGATATGGGTATCAAATAAAAGACCTGCCCCGAAGAATACTGTACGACAAATTTTTTATTCGTCACATAAAATCTAAAAACTTGAAAATAAAATAAGTATAAAAACAGTTTTATTGAAGAAAGGATAATGTACTAAACGCTGACAAATAATTAAATTAATCTAGGGCATTGATCAGATGAAAAAAATAAAATCGTATTGTTATTTTATCGTTTTCACATTTTATGTACAAATCAATTTTAAATTTACATTTTATAAATAAAATTTAAATATAATATTTATATCTACTTTGTAGTTATATAGCAACCTACGTCTTCTTCAATAAATCCTCTTTATCTAAAGTAATGTTTGTATTTTTTATGTTTGCTACTTAATAAACTAATTTTTAACTAACACTGCTTCAAAAAACCAACCACGGGGACCTAAGTTTGGCACTTTCTGACAAAATTTAAGTTTTTAATAAGTATAAGTTGTAAACGTGACTCAAAATATAAGACTGTGTAAAACAAACTTTTTAACAAGTTTTAATGCTTCACTTTTGCACCAAAAATCAGATAAAACTTAAAATGCATTTTAAGCACATTAACTATTTTTTAACCGGTAGATTTAAAGTTTTATGCATATCTTAAAGTTGCAGCCTAGTAAATAAAAAAACCGTATAAAAATTCAATTCCAGTCAAAAGTTATAAATTTTTTTACCTTTTCGCGAAATGGTTGACTGTGCGACGAATAATTCTGAATTCTTAACTCAAAAAACAGGTTTTTTGAAATATGACTACCTTGCAATAAAGAAGACATATGTACTTAAATAGTAAGCAAATATTTATATGAACATTAGAGGTATAACTTATTCCCATTTTTTGCATATATCAAAATGGCCCTAGCATAGTCGAAAACTGAAAACTATTAAAAAAAATTATATTATTTTTTCGCGGTTTTCAAAATAGGTCACCCACAAAACGCGGTAAAGCCGGAAAATTTTTTTTTTTCATTTTTATTTGTACTTATACATTTAGCCAAAAACTCACAGTTTTTTTATGAAATTATTCATGTCCTTTAAGAATTAAGAAACTTTTTATCTTTTTTTCCATTTGTTAATAAAATATTAAAAATCTTTTTTATTAAATTTTTTTCTTTAGGGATTTTAGAAAATCACTTTTGTGGGTGCGGTTTTTATTTTCAAACGACCCAAAAAAATTTCGTAAATAACACAATATTCGCTATCTCGTAGTGCTAGGGCCAAAATTTCGTTATCCCCTAACGTATATACATATGCAAATGTGAAATGTTTATAGATATGTACGTATATGTATCTACATATCATATAAATACGTATATACATATGTATGGATATGCAATCACATATTTGTTCATACATACATACATCTATAGAAAACAATTTTGACAGTGGTCTAGAAAGTTCATGCAAGAGTAAATACATACATACATATGTACGTACATTCTTACAAGTGTACATACATAAATGTGTACATACGAGTATGTACATATGTATGTATGTAGATTGTGTGTGAAGGTCGATAATTTGTTTGCAACTTACCCGTCGTTTTACCATAATCAAAGATTTGCAATAATACAATTAAAAACACAAACCAAAACATGTAGGCTTTTAACTCTAATTTATAGTTAAACATATTTTTGTTTTATTTTTCCAATTATTTTTTCGAATAAATTGTAATATGATGCAAATTTAACAATCAGTAGAAAAATAAAATTAAGTTGAAAACATTAATATGCTTGTATGTACATACATATGTATAAAAACTCTTTATGCTGTTACTTGTTCGTGTGTAGGTACATACTTATGTACTTATGTATACTAACAGAGTGAATTGAAAAAGTAAGGCATTTTCTCTAACAATATGTACGACGCTTTCAATACAACTACTATGCCTTTCTTTTAACCAAGTGGATGTTACTGCACTATGATAAAAAATTATTATTTAGCTTATGAACAACGATCGAAAATTATGGTCATCATCACTGAATATACATATGTATGTACATATGTATCTATATACATATGTATGTATATGGTATATATAAGTGTGTTTATTTTTAAGTATATCACCATCATCGCAGCCGAACAACAACGCTCTGCCTTAGCAGGCAGGCACAGAAGTGCCGACCACAGATACTGCCGGCAATCATAATTTCAACAACACATTGTATAGTATATACATACATACATACATACATATGTATATACATTAGGGTGGTGTTTAATATTCAACCACGGAGTTTCGTAGAAGAACAGGCCGGTTATTGTGATATTTATAGCCATTTTTGAGTTCAATAAAGTTGCACCTTTACATTTTCATTACACTGTACAACAGCCAATCTGGGGGGTGAGAAATTCCAAGTCAGGGGGATGGTACTAGGTCAGTATAGTAATACCCTCAAAGGGTTTGGCGTTCGTATGTGTCAGTTTTTTTTTTATGACCTTTTAAATTTTTTCCTTATCTTGATGTTTTTTCGCTTAGTTGTAACATTTTGGCGAAAACGTAGTTTAACATAACTCGAGAACCACTTGTCCGATTTTGATGAAACAAATTTAGAAAAATTAAGAATTACAATTTCTCTAATCTGTTTCTATACCGTTTTCCTATATGTTCAACACTTTCGAATTTAAAAATGAATGTATGAAGGGAAAAAAGTATTTTTTGCCTAAAAATTTAAATATTTTTTTTTTTTTAATTCATAAAAAATCCAAAATGGAAAAAAGTGCCAAAACTAATTACTTTCGCGTAAAGTCACATAACTCATGAGCAAAAAAAGGCATAGATCATGAAAATCGATACATGCGTTTCTCATTTATTCACAATTAGGCAAATGTATGAATTTCAAAAATTTGCTCCAGATATGCACAATATTATTTGGAGAAAACATTGACACTCACAAGCCGAACTCTCTCATATTTTTATTTACTACGCCTGATTGGAAAAAATTAATTTGTTAAGATGGAAAATCACGGGAAATGAATGTGATATTATAACTTACCTTACACTTAAAGTATCGAGTGTTTATTGTTCTCTTTTCATAGTTATTCATATGCACCGAATAGAAACGAATGAATAAAAAATAATGATGAAGTTTTCATGAACTTAATTATTAAGTTTCATGCAGATGTTTAGTAAGTAAGATAAAACGATTGTAATTATTTGTGCCATTTACTTCTTTTTTTGCAAGCAGTTAATTTTTATATACACAGCGATTTTCACTTTATCATCTGTGGGTTTTTTAGGTTTTTCCTATCTACATACATATGTATGTACATATACATATGTCATGGTTTTTTTAAGGCGTGTGTTTTTTAGAAGGCAATCAAATAGGTATGTAAAAACAAGCATAATAAGGAAGGAATTCATTGTTACAATGCAAAATTTTTAAATAATGGTATTTTTTTACAATTAATAGCGTTTTTTAAGTACAAAATTGTTTGCCCTTTTTATTGAAAATATGTAATATAATGATTTTTAGAAATTATTGTATCATCACTTATGAGGCAAAATTTTTGTCCTAAACCTGCAGTACTAATGTTAGTCATTTTGACTAACACTGTTTTTATTTTTGCGTGTAACTTTTTTTTGTTGCTATGGAAAGATCTCATTTGTAATCTCAGTTGATGGTACGCTCTTGCTTTGACCGGTCACTTTGCTGCAGTATGTAATGCTATTTTTGAAGTCATGTTAGTCAAAATGACTAAGAGGAGCATTTCACAAATGTAGATAATACTAAAAAATATTTTTTTGGTCTTTTCAGTATTATTTGACATGTTTTCTTATTTACCAATGAATTTAAATTTTTTTTTTTATTTTTTTACTTTTATTTTTCATTAAAAGATTTGTGTTTGCGGAAGTGTTCCTAGAAGAGCACCTTTAATGATATAAATGCAAAAATTTAATTATTTTGGAAAACTTTCATATTATTGTTTCTTTAGACAGTGGACAAAATAAGTTATCAAATTAAAAAAAATATTAAAATTATTTCATGTGAAGCTAACAAACAAAAATCGGAGTTATATATATGTTAGCCGATTTGACTAACAATTAGTATTAATGTAGAAAAAAATCATGTTAGTACAGTAGGGCTAAGAAAACTTTAAATATGTAGCAATTTTTTCATAAAAAGTAAAAGAAATGTTACATTTTTTTAGAAAAGAAAACGGAATAAGAGACACAATATGCTATGCTAATACCTTGGTTGTTAGATTAGTCATACGAGCCATGGTGAGTTTTCGTGATTGTGCGTAACTTTTTCGCCAAAAATATAAAGACGTGCATGAGTAAAATTTTTTATGGTGAGCGTTAGTGAGAAATAACTCACGATCCCATCTCCAGCTTTTATTTACAAAATATCCTAGCTTTTGTTTTTTCAATGTGTGTTTATTTTTTTTATTAAAATTTTCAATACTTATAGTTACTTATACATTTGTGCATGTTTTGAAAGGGCCACTACCTTCTATATGGACCGCAAATACTCTCAAAGTAATCCACACTTCCTTGTCTTGCTCATTTGTAGCGTCCAAAAAATTCAATGGTTTCTGTTAACTTATTTTATTTAATTTTTGTTTACAATAATTTTGGACAAGAGCTTAGACTTTACACAAACAAAAATTCCTTTTTTGTTGTTTATTTCATTATGGTATGTATAATGTATAGTGCTTCACTACAATAAAAATAATAAAAAGTCCTAGAATTTTTTTATATGAAAATTTCAAGAATAATTTTATTTTTGAGGTCTTATTTTAAGTCTTTATGTAGTACATTTGGATACACAATATTATTGGTTTTTCCATCCGGAGCATGAATAAGCAAAGCGTTTGAAAGGCCAACTCTTGAACAGTCAATTCGCATACTTGAAGCGTTCGTCCTTGTGCCTTGTTGATAGAGATGGCAAATGATAGACGCACTGGGAATTGCAAGTACTTGAATTCAAATGGCATGTCTGTTGGCATCAGTAAAATACGCAGTAGTCACTTCAATCAAATTCGCCAAAAGTTTTTTTATTGCAAGTCTTGCGCCATCACACAGTTTAGTCGCATTTAAACTCCGCAGTAAAATAATGGATGAGCCGACTTTTAAATTCCAACAAAGCGGTGGCATACCAAGAGGTTCCAATGAATTCAAAAATTCAACTATTTTGTTTATCGCTATAAATGTTTTGTTTTGTCGCTATAAATTAATGATTGAAAATGCTTACATGGAAAGTTTTAAATTTTTTGGTGTGTAAATAGATGCGCTCGAAATTTCTTTTGAAATGATGAAATGAGTTTGAACAAAAAGTATGGAATGGATGAAATAATTTGAATTTATAGAATAAAAAAAAATATTAAAATTACGGCATGGAAATTTCAATGTGCTAGTAGTATAGGATTGTATGTCCTGCAACCATTAAAATTCTCAAATTTCAGCAATTAAAATTTAAAATTTTAATTGCTAATTGGGTGTTAATTGTTTTGTCGGTGATCTTTGATGTGTGTGTGTGTGATTTTCCCACGGTTTAATAGGGGTGTTCACTGCTTTGATGTTTTTTTTTTTTTGTTTTTGTGTGGGCGTGGGAATTTCTGTCTGTCCGTAAGAATTTCTGTCTGTCCGTGAGAATTTCCGTCTGTCCGTAAGAATTTCTGTCTGTCCGTGAGAATTTCGGGTTATGAGAATTGGTGTTCGTAGGAATTTAAGTTTTCCGTGGGTCGAAGGGGTGTTGTAGTATGCAAGATGATTTTGTATGTCTGTCTGTCCGTAAGAATTTCTGTCTGTCCGTAAGAATTTCTGTCTGTCTGTAAGAATTTCTGTCTGTCCGTGAGAATTTCTGGTTGTGAGAATTTGTGTCCGTAGGAATTTAAGTTTTCTGTGTGTTGAAGGGGTGTTGTAGTGTGCAAGATGATTTTGTATGTCTGTCCGTGTGTATTGATGTCTGTCCGTTGACTTTATGGGTAATTAAATTTGAAAATTTCAATTGTCGAAATTGTTTTAATTGTTTTGTCGGCGAGCTTTGATGTTTGTGTGTGTGATTTTCTCACGCTTTCACGAAATTAGTAGTTATATTTAGAAATATATATTTATAAATAAATCGTTTCTCATGTCAACATATGTATGTGCAATTCTCGGATTGTTTTGTTGGAGGACAATTTCTATCTAAATCTGAATACCCCTAATTTTTGTGTGTTTTCTTTTCTTTATGCGCCAGTGAGATTTTTTATTTTAGCTGGTGTGTTTATTTAGGACCAACGTTTGCTGTGTACGTATTGATTGGTACTCAATGCTCATGAGCTTATTTTATGACATTTGTTTACTTTATTAAAGTCCAGCATATATTTCATCTGTGTTAAAGTCTAGTTTGTTTGTGCTCTTGTTTAAAGTGCCGGTTGGAATGTATGTATTTCCGTCAGTCTGTGTGACGATTTGTTGACGACCGACTATTTTTTGGCATTTGTTTACTTTATTAAAGTTCAGCATATATTTCATCTGTGTTAAAGTCTAGTTTGTTTGTGCTGTTGTATTTAGCGGCGGTTGGGATGTATGTATGTCCGTCAGTCTGTGTGACGGTTTGTGTGTCATCATTAGTTTTTTAATTTTGCTGTAGATATTTGAAATAAAAAAAAACATTTGGTAAATTTTGTATATGCATTCATTTTTATTAAATAAATTTTAAAACTGATAAAAAAGTTTGAGAATTTATAATAAAACATACATACATATATATATGTATAAAAATAATAAAAAAAAAGCAAAACATTATTTTAAACAAGATTTTTATTTTGTTAGTAAAAGAGCATTTCTTAATGCGCAAACACCAAATGTGTGATAATTACAATAGAAACACTCGGGATATTTAATTTCTATTTGCTTAAAGTTGATGCAGCCAAAGTCCTCTATGTTAAAAACTCTTTTTCAAAGTATTTTTTCTAGCCATTGTCTCTTTTCTTCTCCTTTAACATATATTTTAGAATAGTGTACATTAGCTTTTAAAAATGTGTAAACACTTTTAAATGATACTGATCCATCGTCACAGTATAGGTGATGATAGTTTTTTGTTAACCAATTTGCTTCTCTCTGCTTTTTTTCTGACAAACATTGGAAATCGTATGGAGGTTTTATGATGAAATTAATGTAATCATTATTGTTGAAAACAACTGCTGCTTCTTTTGGGATGAAATCATTCGAATTACTTTTGAAACCTTGCAAGTCTATGAAAACAATATTGTCATCCATATTATTAAATTTATAAGACTTTTCGAACTTGTCCTTTTATTGGAATATATTCAATTATGCGATCATGAATAAGAATACAGTAAGCTGATGTCTTTGATGGAATATTTGTTGCTGTTTCAAATTCAATTTTTATATCAATTGGTCCGCTGTTGAGTGATTCGTTTTGATGGGTTACATCTACTACAATAATCGGTGCATTATTTTTAAACTCTTGAGCAGTTAGAAGCGGTTGAGGTTCTCTCATGTAGTAGCTCTGTTGAAATCTTAGATACATATCGTATAGAATTGCATAGCGCTCATTCTTAAATTTTATATTTAGATCATCATATGGGTATGATACTGAATTTAAATGTACTTTTAAATTACTGAGGTCACAATGAACAAATTTATTATCGCGTTGAAAAGCAACCAATACAAAACGAGGTCGTTCTCTATTTGCAGCCAGTTTAACGTTCCATATATGGCTAGTTCCTGTATTTAGTTGAGGATTAATATGACAATCCCAACTACGAAATGCCATCGGTATAGAAGCACTACTATTAATAACTTTAATCATATTCAATTTGCTAAGATCAGATAATTGTACATGTGGAATTCTCCATGAGATGAGTGAAATTGTAAGTTTTGCTTTTTCAGTAGAAACACTAGTGTACTAGATCTTCATCGTTCTTATTACGTAAGAGTATCAATTCATGTTTACTATTTAGGATAATTTTATTGTAGTCTTCAGCGTATCCTAAAAACATTTTTAATGGTACATAGAAATTGAAATATCCATTTACAAGTTTCACATCGTCAATTTTATTCCATCCAGCATTCTGCATCCCACTGCTTTCCGTCGGTGTTAAGGAAACTAAATTTTTGATAGTGCTTGTGGCTCCTAAATATCTTGTATGATCAATTTCAATACCGTTAAGTTCATAACGATTTTCATCAAAGAGATATGCGACAAAGTTGTTTTTTAATTTAAAATTTTCTGTAGATTTGGAGGTTTTCTCATCTACAACAGATCCTTCCACATATATATAACTTTCACTAGGTAAAACATATAAATCTTGATTTTGTATTGAAATGCGTATTTCATCATTATTGTTGTAAGATTGTAGGTATGGCACGTATGTATGATAGTCCTTTTTGATTATATTTTCATCAGATAATGGCTTATCCAATACATTTATTATTGAACTCATTTTGTCTTCAGTTTAAAATTAAGAGACTTTAGAAAATTTTTATTTGTTGTTGTCAACGTTTTTTGATGAACTGATCTTTTTAATTGTGGTTTAGGTTGTAATAATGGTTTAGGGTTGTATGTTGTTGCTGTTGTTATATTTTTCGATATACTTGAGTTGTATATCAACATTATTTAGTTGATCTTAAATGAATTCTTATTGTTATTTCCTCTCCTCGAAAATTAATTAAATCGCCGTACTGATCAACTACTCGTAGCGTTAGTGAACCTACCTCTCTGGAGTTCACAGGTAAATAAATGAGGTTTCTAGGAATCTCAGCTATTTTATAGCCTGGAGGCACATTAATCGGAAACTCGTGTAGTGTATGCGATTTGGAATTGTTCATATATGTATTAACAGTGATACTACTTTCAATTCGTAATAGATTCACCTTGAAAATATTAACTGGAAGATCTGAATAATGATCTTCGTTTGGGGTTAGGATTTTATCGTTGAATCCTAAGAGTTTTCCAATTGTATTTTCCTTATTAAAATATATTGGATCCGTAGAGCTATTAACTTTAACCTGCATTGTGTTATTATTGGCTTCTATATAAATTTTATTTTCTCTACTATATCGTTTGTATTCTTCCTCTATATAATTAACTATGTCATTCAATTCATAAGATCCAATTGGTATTTCAATCACATTTTCACCTATATGAAACAAATTGTTATAGACATCAACATTTGGAATGCTATTATACGAATGAAAATCAGTTAGAGCACATTCATATGTCTCATTTAACTCAATAGGAGGGAAGTAATTAGCAGATAACTCTGATGAGTTGGAGCTCAGAGTAAGTGTTATTGACATTATGCCTGCTTGATTGTAAATGAATAAAGTTTAACACACAATATGGTTTATAAAAAGCATTTTTATTTTAATTTAATCTTTTTTGTTTTGAATTTACATTATAATTTTTAATACTAAATGCAATAATTCTTAATACAATAATTCTAAATATTTTGTTTCAACTATAATATTTCATCTTTACTTATCCAAGAATTGTGTTCATTAGTAAATCCTAACCACTTAACATACGCTTTATCTCCTTTAGTTTTAATAATCTTTTCAACTAGATATGTATTTGGAAATCTAGTTTTTGAGAGTTCTTCATCGTAAAATCCACCTTGAATGAGATTACCACGATAATCCTCTAATATGTATGTTGCAGGATATGTATTTTGAACTGTTTTAATAGTGAAAATTTCTGTTGTCCAATTTGGAGTATAACCTTTTTCAAATGTATGTTCGTATTTGCTTATGCGCACATGATCTCCAACATTAAATTTCGAGATTTTATACATCTTCAAATGACTGTATGCTGTATTTAATAATTTTTTCTCATTTGTTGAGTTGACTTTAATTGGAGGCATTTTGATGGTACGATGAACTTTACTGTTGTATGCTTTTAATAGATCTTTGTAGATATCCAACCAGTTATACGAACCATTAAAACTAAATTCTTTACACATCATCCCTTTTAATGTTCTATTAAATCGTTCTACTATTGATGCTTTCATTGTGCTATACGTTGAATAGTGATTAATGTTGTGCTTATCCATCAATTTCGCAAAGTTTTTATTAAAAAATTCTTTACCATAGTCTGTTTGTAGGTTTTTTGGTACTCGTCCCAATTGAAAAATATCTACCATTGCTTGTGTTGTTTCAAGTGCAGTTTTTGTTTTCAGCGGTACTGCCCATGCATATTTTGAGAATGTATCAATTACGGTTAACAAAAATCTATTATTTTTATTGTCTATAGAGTAATTTCCCATTTCAACTAAATCAGCTTGCCAGAGATCATCTATTCCTTTCATCACAACTCTACGACGTGCAAAAGATTTTCGAGCTTGTTTATGGAGTTCGTTAACTAGATTTCTTTTTGAAGACATGTTTATAGTTTTAAGAATTGATTTGGATACGTTGTAATCTGCTTGATGAACTTTTACTTATTGATGCGAACATGTAATTTTCCCATCTATAAATCTTTTCATTTAACTTTTCTTTTGTAGACTCTCAACAAATCTTTGTAGATAACCATCTTCCAAAAATGTTTTGATTTTGGAAATTTTTTCCTCAATTTTCTTATTCTCTTCCAACTGTAATATTATTGCCTGTTGTAGAACTTCGATTTGAGTTCTTAGAGTATTATGTGTGTTGTTGTTATTTTCCTTAAAGTATTTTAATAGCTTGTATTCCATTTCTTCGATTTGAGTTTGCAGAAACAATTTATTGATAACATCGTTTTCCTCCACAGCCTTTGCAACATTTTTGATTCTTTTGTTTTGGACATCAATGTTGTTGTTCGTATCCATAAAGAACCCCAACAATTTAGGAGCATTTTTCATTGAAATTATACCACTTGTATCGTTTAAATAATGTCCAAACTTATCAACAGACATACTTCATTCATCTAATTTATTCTATTATATTATCTTCGCGTAATTCTTCAATAATTGATACAATCTCGTTATTATGATTAGTATGACCTGCTGCTTGTGATGCTAGCAGTAGTCGAAGGCGATCTACCAACTCATTGGGATCGTCCCAGTATATATAGTTTGGTTTATGGGGGTTAAACTGCATCAATCCATCACCTTTATAATTAGGTATTGGCTTATTTGGTGTTGATTTTGATAATTTATTTTGGTTTTTTTCTTTAAACATATTTTTAATAATATGCTTATATTTATATGCTTTCGTTCCTTTGATTTGACCATCAGGTTTATAGTCTCTTCTGTACGCATTTGTACTAATTAAAATTTTTTTTGTAGAGTTCCAGTTCATATTTATCATAGTTTTTTGGTATTTTGTGAAACATTAGAGAAAATAGACCAGGTGTTAGAGCCCATATTTGACCCCCAACATGTATTTTGTCTTCATTTAGTTTGAGACTACTATTGCCGAATTTCCATTCATTAAATAAATCTTTATGTGGACCATAGTTAGTATCTAATTCATTTCTTCCTTCCAAGACTGATAAGTCAGTATAACTCTCTTCAATATTTGAATTTTGGGAGTAAAAATTGTCATCATCATTACTATCACTATTATTATCACCATTAGGATCACTAAGTGAGTTGCTGGTGTCAAATGTTGTATCTTCTACAAGTTTCTTTGGTGTGCTTGTCTCCATCTTAATTGATGGTTTCTTAAGATGAGAACTGTTATTATGTTCAATTTCTGTTTTCATCTCATTCTTTTCTTTTTTGATAATTCTATTGGTATTCTTAGTCTTATATATAAATTCTTTTAAAGGGTCTGTTATAGGTTTAAATGTATCTCTTAGTTGTTCATGTGTGTCTATTTCACCGGTTTTTATACTACGAAGCTTTTTCTTCAAGACATTTCTAGTCGCCACCAACTCTTTTAAAATTTTTTATTCCATTTTTCAGCTATAAGATTAGATCAGATTATTAGGTACCAGATCAGCTTACCAGCTATCAGATCAGGTTATCAGATCAGCTTATCAGGTATCAGATTATGATATCAGATCAGATTATTAGGTATCAGATCAGCTTATCAGGTATGAGATCAGCTTACCAGATCAGATTATTAGGTATCAGATCAGCTTATCAGGTATCAGATCTGATTATTAGGTTCAGATCGGTTTATCAGTTCTGATTAAGTATGTTAAATATTTAAAGATATATGTAGATGTATTATGTTTAAAGTCAGATTATATACTAAAGTTTTTTTCTTTTATGTAGACTAATTTATATCGTTATGAAATAGTCGAATAATTTTCTATAGCGACCATTGTTTAATTCATTATCTTTGCTTATCATCAAAAATCCATATTTTTCTTTCCAACATTCTCTACAAATTTGCTGAAACTTTTCAAAATTCATGTCGCTGGCAACATGATCCCTATAAACGTGCTTCATATTCGTCTCATCTTGTTTAAACATTATAATTACATTTGCATTGTCTCTTATTAAATGCTTGGGAATTCTGGTATAAGTTTGACACAAGTAGAATGAATCAACATCTCTATGTCGTCCCATACAAAAATAAGCCCGTATATTATTTTGCTTCTCACATGCAACATCGTCAAATATCATAATTGAATTAGTTTTAGCTTCCTTAGGGGGAATAACCGCTTCATTATCGGAAAATGTATGATAACCCATTCCTTTAATTGGCGAAATTAATCTCTTCAAGTACTCATATTTCGGTTGATATAGGGATTTTGAGTATAAATAGATGTTTTCAAACTTGAGTCCATTAGGACTCTCTAGCAAGCTAATCATAACATTAGTCTTTCCACAATTCGATGGTCCAACTATTAGAGCACGAATAGAGTTTGGTAAGAGGGAACTATGTTTTATTTTTGATCTGATGTTCGAAGAATCATCAGTATTACGAATCAAAATATTTTTGTGTTGTTTTACTAACTGCATTTTTATAACTAAATGCAATACATCGTTGTTACCTTTTATTATAGAAAATAAATTAAAAATAAGATGGTTGTACATTATAACAAGCCCTTTAGTCATAAAAAAACCTTCGTTGGAGCAGGTTTATTGAATAGCTTAATAAACTCTCTACCTGTTGAACTTCATCTTCCTGGATATCAGTACTGTGGACCTGGAACACAACTACAAAAACGTTTAGATCGAGGTGATCAAGGAATTAATTTATTGGACTCTGCATGCAAAAGTCACGACATAGCTTATTCGAAAAATAAGGATTTAAATATTAGACATCAAGCTGATAAAATTCTTGAAAATAAAGCTTGGAAACGAGTTTTGTCAAACGATAGCAGTCTTGCAGAAAAATCATTTGCATACATGATTACTAACGCAATGAAAGCTAAAACAAAATTTGGTATGTTCTGTTTGTGATTCAATGCTGACAAAAATGTCTTTTAAAAATAAGGCTAAATTCTTCTAGCGGTTGTTTTTTGTTTTTATAATACCAATCCATATTAAAAAATTGGCAGAGCTACTGGCAACGAGCTACTGAAACGTTAAAGTGAAAAGACCAAAATTCAAAAAGCTCTGTAAAATAATTTAAAAAAAATATATAGTGTTGTTTTAAAAAGATAGGACTTTAAAAAAACAATAAATAAAAAATAAAAAACTCATACGTGTTAATAAATTGAATAAAAAAAGAAAAATTTAATTTTGTTAATAAAAGTTTAATTTATTACCGACCCAGCCATGGCTGAGTGTCACAAATGCAAAACCTCAATTCGAGGAGAATCAGGAATTAGCTGTGCTGGAGTGTGTAAAAAAGTGTATCACTGCTCTGTCAAATGCGCTTGTGTTGACCAGTACTCGGTGAAAATCTTGGACGAGGACAACTTTGTGCGATTTATGTGTGAGGATTGTGTCCAGTATATACATAATGTTGATCTTGTATTAAAAGAAATCCAAGATGGTGTTAACAAAAACAAAATAAACTTAGTTGAGTACAAAAGTGAATTCGAATCATCACTTAAACAAAACGAAAATGAAATTAAACTCTTATTAGAGGCAATAGAAAAACGCTATGAAGAGAGACTTAAAAAAATAGACAATGCTCAAAAAATATGTGAAAAAAATGTCGTTGAAATAAAAAAAATATGCAATGTTGTAAACGAGTATGAAAATAAAAACAAAGAGATCTATAACAATATCGAAGAAAGCAATGAAAAGATGTGCACGGAGATTAAAAAAGTTATTAAAGAAACGAACGATAAACAAAATAAACTGTCATTTGCTGATACCGTAAAAAAAACAGTGATGCCAGAACTAAAAAAACAAGTGCCACTAATTATTAAACCAAAAGAAAAGCAACGAGTAGAAAAAACAAGGGAAGATTTAAACAATAGGGTGGACCCAATTAATCTAAAAATTACTAATGTTGAGAATAGGAGTAATGGAGCATTAGTTATTCAAAGTGAAAATAATGAAGAAAGAGATAAAATTAAAACTGCGATTCAAAATGAAATGAGTGAAAATTATGAAATAAAAGTACCGGATAATTTTGATATGAGTATAACAATAACAGACATGACATTTAAATTTACCGATGAAGAAATTATTGAGAAAATTAAAAAACAAAATGAGTTTTTAAAGAATAGTGAACTAAAACCTGTTAGATCCTACGAATTTAAAAGAAATAATAAAATAATTCATAATGTAAAACTTATTATTGATAATGATTCATACACAAAAGCGTTATCTGCCCAAAAAATTAATATTGGTTGGGAAAAATGTAGAGTTTTCGACGGGACCGATGTGTTAATGTGCTATAAATGCAGAGGTTTCAATCATAGAGCCAGTGACTGCAAAAATCAGGAAGTATGCTATAAATGTCATGGAAATCATAGAGCAAAGGAATGTAAAGAAGAAATTATCGAAAAATGTGTAAACTGCATAAGATCAAACGAAAAACTTAATCTGGGTCTTGATGAAAATCATCGTACCTTAAGCAAAGAATGTCCAGTGTATCAAAACAAATTGAATATGAAGATGAGAAGAATGGGTTTTAATGTTTAACAATCAAAGAATATAATCAAGGGAATATACACAAATGCCGAGGGTTTACTTAACAACTTTAATCAAGTGGAAATAATTGCAGCAGTTAAAAATCCCGAATATTTAATACTTTCAGAAACACATTTAACTAAAAAAATTAAGGAACAAGAATATCAACTACAAGGATATGATTCTTATGTAACATTGTCTAATTCTGCGCATACCGGTGGAGTTATTATCTATTTTAAAAGTACGTGGAAGGTGATCAAATTATGTGAAAAAGTCGATGATTCAAAATATTGGATGTGTGCATATTTGGCAAAAAATAGAAGTAGGATGATGATAGTAATGGCTGTTTACAGATCTCCAAACAGTAGCGAAGTTGAATTTTGTAACGCATTTGATAAAATAATTGAAGAAATATGTGAAACGAATTATGAAATAATTATAGTAGGTGATTTCAACATAGACTGGAGAAAGGACGATACATAAAAAAATCGAATACAACTAACTTTAAACGATAACGGTCTCAAACAAATTGTTAATGATTATACAAGAGTAACAGCAAATACAAAAACTTTAATAGACTATGTAATAACAAATAGTGATAACGTATACGCTAGAATTAATAACGAAAATAAAATAGCGGATCATGAAGCTATAGATATAATAACTCAAAAAGAAAATAGTGAACAAATAATAACAAAAGAAATAGACATATTTGAATATAATAAAAACTTATTTAATAGCGATCTAAATAATATATTAAAATATATTGAAAATAATAATGTAAATAGTAATGCTTTTAACATCGATATGTGCATTGAAAATACAATAAAGAAATTTACAAAAAAAAGAAAAATTAGCGAAAAAAATAATGTTAACAAATGGTTTAGTAGAGAACTAAAGTTACTAAAGAAGGAAAAAATTACCAAATACTGTATAGCAATAACAGAAAACACAAGTGAAGCATGGAACAATTATAAAGTAATAAGAAATAAATATAAAACTAAAATTGAATATGAGAAAAATAAATTTATTAATAACAAAATAAGCAATGCCAAAGATCAGAAACAAATGTGGAAGGAAATAAAAGAATTAGTACTTAGTAAAAATAAAAATGTGATACAAAGTGTGATATTTAATCAAATAGAATATAAAGAAAATTACCAAATAGCCAGTCAATTTAATAACTACTTTGTGGATAGTATTAAATCAATTAGAAATTCGATCAAACATGTGCAATATATAAACCAATTACCTGTGATAAACTCTAAATTTAAATTTCGTGCAATAAATTTACAAGAACTTAAAAATATATGCAAAGGTATAAGAAATAAACCTGACTTTAATAACGTATCAATGAAAATAATAATGGACAACTGGAACATTATGGGTAAGATCATGATGAATCTAATAAACGCATCACTAAAAACGGGAGATTTCCCGGAAAGCTGGAAAGTTTCATCAGTAACTCCAATCGAAAAAGTTGCGAAAACAAAAAAATGTGAAGAGTTTCGACCAATAAACACCCTAAAAACGTGTGAAAAAATAATTGAAAAAGTGGTAAAACAACAATTAGAAAAATACATTGAAGAAAATAATATATTTTCTAAATATCAATCTGGCTTTAGAAAAAAATATTCATGTGAAACAACGGTAAACTACGTCATTAATAGATGGAAAAATGTAGAAAAAAACAAAAAACTAATGGCAATTTTTTTAGATTTTAAAAGAGCTTTCGAGACAATTAATAGGGATATTTTAATACAAAAACTACATATGTATGGAATACAAGGAAACGAGTTAAAGTGGTTTAAATCGTATCTTACAAACCGAAAACAAATGGTAAAAGTAAATAATATTAAATCTGATTATATAGACAACGAATATGGAGTGCCACAGGGCTCAATTTTGGGAGCACTATTGTTTATTATATATATTAACGATATGCCGGATGTTTTACAAAAATGCGAAATAGTTTTATATGCTGATGACACGCTGATCTTCACTGAAGGACACACAGATAAACAATGTCAAGACAACATGATACACGATATTGATAACATAAACAAATGGTTAAAAATGAATAAACTAAAATTAAATGAAAACAAAACAAAAATAATGGAAATAAACATGAACAATGAATCGGTATTTAAAATAAATAATGAAATTATAGAAAAAGTATCTGAAATTAAATATCTTGGTTTTATAATAGATAAACAATTAAAATTTAAAGAACATATAGAATATATATGTAAAAAAATTGGTAAAAAAATCGGATTTTTTAAACGAATACGAAATAAAATATCGGTACTAACGGCTATAAACATTTTTAATACAATGGTAAAACCACATTTCGAATTTTGTTCAACAATTTTATATACATGCTGCACAGAAACACAAATAGAACGACTTCAAAAACTGCAAAATAAAGCTATGCGATCAATCTTAAGATGTAATATTCTAACACCAATCGAAAATATGCTTGGCGCACTGAAATGGCTCAATATAAAACAAAGACTTGAAATGAATACACTATACTTTATACAAAAAATGAAAACGGAAAATGCACCAGAATATTTGATAGAACAACTTAATTATGTTGGAGACATACAACCGTATCAACTAAGGAATGCTGATAATTTCCGACTACCAAAAGCAACAACAACTGCAAAGCAACGTTCACTTTTCTACAAAGGACTACACCTATATAACATGCTTCCAAGCAATACAAAATCAGAAACAAATACTAATGTTTTTAAAAGAAAAATTGTATATTTTATAAGAAATAATGATATTCCACAGAGCTTTTGATAAAAACCTAAGTACAAAAATAATATTTTTTTAAGAATTTACTGTAAAGTATTTTAATACTACTAAATTAACCAATAAAAAAAAAAAAAAAAAAATGGGTGTGAGGAAGAAGAAAAATGTTAAAAAAACCAAATTAGATGGAAAAAACTGTTCAGTACGACAATTAGAGCTGCAACAAAAATATTAAAAAAGGAAAAACCTCTTGACATTAACTCTGCCATTAGAATCGCTCGCAAAACTATTAACAAATCATTGAAAGGAAGAAAATCCCAAGCTTTAATACCACGCATAATAAATGTTCCGAAAATTGGTGGTTTTTTACCCCTAATACCGATTTTAACTGCTCTGGGTGCAATTGGAAGTCTAGCCACTGGAGGTGCTGCTATAGCTAAGGCCGTAAATGCAACAAAGAATGCAAAAAATCAACTTGATGAAGCAGCCAGACATAATAAAGCAATGGAATCGATAGCTGTTGGGAAAGGACTTTATCTAAAACCATATAAAAAGGGTTATGGTTTAGTTTATAAAGAGCAGACAAAAAACTCTTAGAAATGCTACCTAATAGACCACTATCAGAAGTCGACTTGAAGAATTTTTCAATCAAAATTCCATATTTTAGAGGAGTTTTCATGTTAGACTCACTACCAAAACGACCAAAGAAAATAGAATGTGGAATAATCAATTTAGATACATCAACAGGACCTGGTACACATTGGGTAGCATATTACCCAATATATAAAAACATTTATGAGAAAGAATATTTCGACAGTTTTGGAAACTTACAACCTCCTTCGGAAGTACTCAAATATCTGGGCACAAATATAAAATACAACTATAATCAATATCAGAATTTTAATACATTTAACTGTGGCCACTTATGTCTTAAATTTCTTTATGATATAACTGAAAAGATTAAATAAAAACCCAACCACATATATTTTATAAAACTCTATAACGCCTTTTTTTATTTATTTACATAATTTAAAAAAATATATATATTATTTTTTTTTTGTTTTACTGCCAAATTGGGTACTGGGCATTTGATGACAAAAACTCTTCTATGTCCATTGACAAAATCAGACCCCGTTCTCCTTCTCTGTGTTCCACTCGAGAGATCCTTTATTTCTTCATCTGTTAGAGCGTTGTATCGATTAGGCAAAAACATGATGTTATTTTCAAGCTCCACTTGAATGGTTGCCCCATACTTAGTTGTCACCCGTTTTGCAGTTATAATAGGATATTTAACTAAAATATCCAGGTCCTTAATATGAGTTAAGCTTTTATTGTTGTAGGAATTAAATTTATTCATTAATTTTTTTGCGGAGTCCATTTTTAGAGATCGTTTCACAGTGAATCTTTGATGAAAAGTGATCTTGAAAGTAGCGATGATGATTGCAAGAAGCCTAACTGAAAATTAGTGTAATAATGTACATATATGCACATCGCTCTCCCACCAAAAAGAATGAGTAGAGCAATCCTTTACTCCTACATAAATAAATATGTATTACGATATATGTATGTGTGTATATAGTATAAAAAACTGGAGCGATGAAGCTACATAAGGCTTAGGAATTTCCAGACAATTGTTAGTAACAAAAAAGTATTGAACAAAATGAGTGAAATCAGAAATATTACACAAAATTTTTTACTAAAATGTGAAAATTTAATGCTCTATGAGCATAAAAATGCAATACAATGCTTCATGTCCATGCTGGACGAGAATACGGACTATGGAGTAGTCGATGGGGAGGATGGGGATGAAGAAACCCACTTTAGAAGCTGTCCCTGGTATGATCCAGAATGTGAGGAGGGGCCTGACACGTGCCGATGCACAATTTTTCATTTGAGAAAAAAAGTTGTTTTAAATATAATAGAATTCTATTATAAATTATATTTTTATTGAATTTAAATAAATAAAAAAATTAATATACAGACATATGTAAATAAGCAAAAAATTTGACAAGATTTTTTTTTATCCAGCTAAGTACAGCCAAAAGAGAAACAAAACAAAAACTATAAGCAAAGCAAACTTTGTTGGTTCATGTTTAACAATAGCTGATCAATTAGTCAAAAATAAAACAAAATTGTGTACGTTTTTTCATTATAATTATTAATTTATTACAAACCAACTTTTCTTAATAGTCAGCCATTATCTCTTAAATATAAAATAAGTAACATTCATATCAATTAGATTCTTCTTCTTGAAGTTTATCAATTTCCATTAATAGCATATCTAGTTCATAATCAGGATTAGTTTCCTCTATTCGAAAATGATACCATGCGTATGTATTTATGTTATCACTTTTTGTTTTTCGTTTATCATCTTCACTACTTAATACCACTTTATTTAGATGGTTAGTATAAATTTGATGTACTTTTGACTTAAATGTTAACATATCATCATATACAATAGACTTATCAAATAAACAATTTTTATAGGAAGCTAAACTATACTTATCAAGAACACATTTCTTTACCCCCTTTGATTTTTTTACATCATTTTCATATTGCACACTTAAGGAATACATTTTAGATCGCAGCCCCACAAATTCTTTCATTACTTTTCCACAATTCTCATCTTTCATCATACCCAACACCTTTTTGTTTAAAAGAGGAATATCATATACGTTTTCCTTAGGGTAATCAGAAGTGTCAAATTCTTGTTGTATGTCAGTTTTTATGTCGGCATAGAAGTCATCAGTTTGTATTGTATATATAAACGAGTCAGTATCCATGTAATTTAGTGATAGCTTTGACTTGAACTTTGGCTGCATGTATCCATAATGAAAATTATACATTTTCCATTTGGAAAGCTCCAGCACACAAAATCCTAAGTATATGGGTTTATTATAATATGCCTTGACTCTATTCATTTGAATTGCCACCATATCTTCTGAAAATATAGACAAACTGTGAAAATTGGATTTAGATATCCAATCCTGAGCACCCAAATGATTTCGATTTGTTCTGTTCCAGTTCGTCACTATTCTTACATCTTTTCTCTTGTCTACATTCTCCATAGTTTTTCCATATACCGCGTTATTGAGCAATTTAAAGAAATTTTTCTCAAAAACATTTTTTGCACTTGCTCTATGTTTGGTGTTTAAATCTATATAGCTTTTTAACCATGGAGATTGTTTAAAAGTGAGAATTCGATGTATTTTCTTTAGAACCAAGCCATATTCTAAACATTGCTTAAGAACTCTATAATGTATAATATATGATTCTTTTGGAGAAAAATCAGCAATTAATTTGTTATGCTTTGATTGTAAAGTTTTTTTATTTTCAGCGCAAAAAGGAAGGTCATTGTGTGAATCATGTAAATTATAAGGATATTCTAAGGTAACTTCATATACATAACCATCGTTCGAATTATTATCTATGATTTTTGGATCCAGATTTAGCTCTTCACTTGACAGCCATCTGAATCCCCCATAAGGAAGAAGCTCAGACATCGCCCATCCGTAAAGGTTATTTGCATCTAGATATATCAGAAATTCTGAGACCTTATCTTTATCGTAGTCATCTAAATATTTATTGTTTGCTTTTGAATACCTTTTAGAACATTGTACAATTCCACCACGTATACCTTTTTTAAAGAAATTGTACATATCTATGTCGGTCAGCAATTCTAATTCAATATTAGTATACTTCAACATAGCATCCCATGATAGTCCTGGAGCAGTATAATACTGACACGGATCTAAGTTGTAGATACCTTTGCAAACTTTTCTAAAATTCTCAAAAATATCTGTAAGTAGAAGTACGTCTGTTTTTAAATATAGCTCCATATAATCTCGCAGAGTTTTGCAATTAAAGGTACGCCAGATCTTTATTGCATGCTCATAGTCTTCAGTCGAGCATTCCTTATTATTAAGTTTATTGAAGAAGTCTTCCCTTGATGGAAGCTGACCATCATTCAATTTTTCAAACGAATCAAGATAGTCGTAAGGGAAAACACCCTTCCTTCTTACAAGATCAAACTCTGTTTTTGTTTTAAATTGGGATTTAATTGTATAGAAATCGTTATCAGTAAGATTATTGGCTAACGATTCTAAACTGTCGGGCATAAAACGTATTGTGTCTAAAAATCTAAGTTCAAGATTGAAATTATCAGTCATTTTTGTAACTCTGGCTAGAGAAATATAAAGTTCTTTGTTTACGGAAGGACTTTTATTTTGTCAGATTTTTTACTCAATTCTTTCACAAAAAGATGTGAGTCATAAAATGAATAATTATGGAAATAAATTGGAATGAATTTTGGAATTTGGAATTTTAAGTTACAAATATTGTGAGCTGCGCCTCTAAATTTACCAGTTATATGGCAATGATCTCTTACGCGATCACTACCTAGAAAATTTCCACATATGTGACAATTGACTGCGTTGTAAAAATTGTATACCTCTAAAGAGGATAAACTATTCATTTGTGTCTTATTTATTAAATACTCATTATAGATATCCTCACAATCTTCAATTATACATTGAACAAATTTTTCAGCTGCATCTTTACCCGTATAAATTCTAAATTTATCTAACTTATCATTACTTATACATTTAACATAATAACTAAAAGCACAGGGAATGTGCTTCTTAATAAATTTACTTTTATGACTTACATTTAATTGAATGTTCTCAAGGATACATTCAAAATCAAATGGCACATCCATCTGCCGCTGATGGTCCTTAAATTTTAAAATCGAATTTTCAGCAGATGGCAACTCTGCAACAATTTTTCCACATTCCGCTTTATGATGTTCCATACTTCTTTCGCTGTGTTTGTATTGCAGACAGGTGTTGCAAAACAAAAGTTTACCGCAGTGCAGCGTTGTCTGAGCTTTCAAAAGTCTGTAAAAGAAATAAATTTATACATATTATAAATTTATATAGATATATATGTATGTAGAGAGGATGTTTTGGTGCCCCCAAAAATATTGACTTTCAAATGGATTTACATATTTTTTATCGTAATAGTCAAATAAAAATCAATATTTTACTATAATTCTGGATAATTATGACAAAAATTGATTTTGATCAGAGTTGGATGCTTTAACGGCCGTTGTATAAATTATGTATAGTAATGCGGCTTGCCGTCAAAATGTGGTCTGTGTAAACGCAATTTATTATTGCCAGATCTTTCAGTATTTTCCCTTGCAATTGTTTCCGATGTTCTAGTTTTGTTTGTTGACTCTGTACTTCGCTACCAGCGTTGACAACCTTTTAATTACAAAAAGCGCTAAACTTGGATACAAAATTAAAATAACACTAATTTTAAAATTTTTAGCTTAATTAATAATAATTTAATAATAATAATTAAATTTATTATTCGAGACAGGTCTCGATATCTGTTCTCAAAGAATTTCAAAAGGGTTTGAAATTTTTTGAATAAGTTTTCAAATCCTACTATGCTTATACATTTGTAATTTTTGATACTCTCATTGGATTTTATAAAGTTTTTGTATAAGATAAGAGGTTTGAAACTTTAAAAATATGGTTTAAGGTTTGGCATTAGCACCAACAAACAAAACCTCTTGAAATTCTTTGAATTATAAGAACAAAAATTATGATAATAAAAATAGTAATAACAATTTGTAAAAATAACATGAGGGCATGTTGTTATGAAGTCATGAGAGTTTTCAGCACCTTGGTTGCATATTTTAAAAAAGTAGCAGTGGCTACATGGTGTAAAATTTTTATAGTATTTTTGTCCAAAGCGGACACAATTCCGGACTCAGCACATGTATAAACAAGCGAATGTCTACATGTACGTATGTTTTCAGTGCCACATGTGCCTCTGAATTTTTACATACCATGTACTGCAGGCTTAGACGTATTAAAATTCTCTCACATTTTTTTTACAAATTACAATATAATTAAATTAGTTATTAGATCTAAATTATTGAAAACGTTATTTCATAATGTAACTTTTTTGTTAATATGTATATACATAGATGTTGTTATAGAAGAACTGTTTTAAAACATTAAATTTAAAAATTTTAAGTACTTGGTATACAAGGAAAATGCCATGAATTTTTAACAGCTTCCATTTTTTAGGTCGAACAGCTTTAGAGAACTTAAAAAATAGGATGAACAAGTTTTTTCATATAATTCAGTCTTACAAAGTAAGCATAGCACATAAGGAAAACCAAACCATTATTCTTCAAAATTGGTTAAACTGTGTGAATGCCATATAATTAATAATTATTGCACAATTATACTATATTAACGATTTCCCATTTACATTGCAGTTTTGTCGGCTTTAGCAATTGTATGGTTATCATTATCTACTACTATCGTGGCCCATACATTGTACAATATCATCGAATATTTTATTGTTTATATGTATATAATTTCATTTTGCCACACAATATTGAATAAATGGAGCAATACTTTCATATTTAGCATATTTTCTTACAACTAAAGTAAACACAATATATGTAAATGCAAAAGAAAAACTAGATTGTTTGAAATGAATTCAAAAGTATTTTGATTTTTACCAATATATTATTGTCATCAGGAAAAATAAAGCACTTGCATAAAATCAAAAGCACTTAAGCTCAAAAATTTAAAAACGCACTAAAAAGTTCTGAAAGTGCCGTGTTGACAACACCGCGCGAGACAGTAAATAATTATAAATAAATTAATATTTAAATAAATATGCCTGAATTGTACGTTTCGTTTGCCATCAAATATCATCAGTTATACCACACAAAAAGGTGTCTCTTCACCCTGTGTATACAATAAACAATTCGTACACATTTCAAGACAAACTGATTTGTATAACCTTTACTTTCGCAAAAGGTACTGCCAGTAGGAAGCTAGATACTGTGGAAGTCGCTTCCACTGAACTGTTCAGAGAGCAATTTTAAAGTGGTAAGATGGCTGAGATGACTTATTCTCATAATTTGTCATATCTTAAAAATCACTAGGTGTACAATTACTTCTTACAGAGCGAAAAACGGAGCAACCAAAGAAGCCAATAAGATCCTGAACATGTCATCCAGAAGTAGTGCAAAATCGGATCAGTTCTAATTATTTTAACATAAGTTTGTCATTGCAGAAAGTTCTCGTTTTCTTGAAGCTGCTTAGAGCCACCAACATAGATGTATTTTTTACTCCTACGAATCTATAAATATCTATATTTTTAAATGTTTGTTCTTTTTTTCTTTTTTTCAGGCTCTAGGTCATACCAATTATTTAAATAAAACTCTTTTTATGTTTTATTAAATTTGTTGTATAAATTTAGTCAAATTTATTTATTTTTTATTTCGATATTTCGAGCACCTTCGGTGCTCTTCTTCAGGAAAAAACTATAATAAAACAAAAATACAAAAAACAAACAATTGTTAATATTTTTGTAAATAAAAATGTTTTTTTAAACAATAACAAAAAAACGTAAACATTAAAAATAAAAGCACAAAGAATCTTACTTTAAAGAATGTTCAAAATATACTAAAAGCTTTTTTGTTTATATTTTGATATTATGTGTTTATATGCATGCGCGCAATTTTCTGTGTCTGTTTTAAAATTCATTCGTATGTTCGCGGGAGTATTAATTATGTGTAACATCTCAATTGTATACCTTTTTTTGTAATTGTTTTCTTGTTGTAATATTGCTGTATTACTAAAATTGGGAGAGTGTCTATTATTTGCACAGTGGGCTGCTAACGCCGTTTTTTGTTCTGTTGTGCCTTTTTTTGTTTTGTAGTCCGACTTATGTGCTGCTAATCTTGTTCGTAGTTTAGACTTTGTCGTTCCTACATATACTTTACTACAATTACTTAGCCCATCTCCGTTACAAGGTATTTGGTAAATTACATTGGATTTATCTAATAAATCCAACTTTGTTTTTGTGTTCGCGAATAACATATTAAGTGTTCTGTCAGTCTTAAAAGCAATATTAACGTTTTGCTTATCGAAAATATCCGAGTACGAAATTCTTTCGGAAAACCCAGGAACGTAAGTCATTGATTTAAAAATTTTTTTCGTTTTCTCAGTAGGCACTTGGTTGATATTTTCAGTAGCGTGTTTGATAATGTCATTTGTCATGTTAAACGAAAAACTATTCATTTCTAATATTTTCCTTATCCTACTGATATTTTTTTATGGTATATGGTGTCACTAATCTGCAACACTCTTTTCGTAAAATTCTGTGCTGTATTAATTTTCACATGTTTAGGATGGTTAGAATAATAGTTGAGGATGCGTCCAGAGGCCGTTGGTTTTTGGTACCAATCTATTGTCAATGTGTTATTTTTACGTATTATGAGTGTGTCTAAATATGGCAACATTGCATTCTGTTCTAACTCCTTTGTAAACTGTATGTGTCTGTGGAAACTGTTTAACTTTTCAAGTGTGTTATCCACATTGTTTCTTTTGGTGATACAAAATAAATCGTCTACGTATTTACTCATATATCTTGGTTTACAATCTAGACTTGTCATTGTAAAATCCAACAATTCTTCCATCACTATATCTGCTATTACTGGTGATGCTGGTGAGCCCATTGGCATTCCTTTTCGTTGTTCAAATATTTTATCCTCATACTTAAAATATCTATTATCTTTAATACAAAAATTTATGATATCCATAAACAAATCTTTTGGTATCGCAGTAAATGTAGAGATTATTTCCCACTTTTTCTTTATTATTTTTACTGCCAAATTAACCGGGATGCTGGGAAATAAGGATATCACATCAAACGAAACTAAAACTTCATCTTCACTAAGATTTGCATTAGTTAGCTTCTTCTTAAAATCAATCGCATCCTTCACATTATAGTTCGAATTTTTTGTTATATTTTTCAATATATCAACTATGTATCTACAAAGTCCGTATGATGGTGAATTAACTGAAGAACAAATTGGTCTTAGAGGCATGTGAATCTTATGGACCTTAGGTAGCCCATATATTCTCGGGGCTGGTAGCAACATTTGTGTGCAATTTGTACTTATAATTGGCATCAATTATATTTAATTGACATAGTTTCTCAACTAATTTGTTGTTGCGTGTTTGTAGTTTAGTTGTTGGATCTACTTTTAAACGTTTATAAGTAAACATGTCTTGTACAATATTTCTCATTTTGTTTTCATAATCGATTTTTTCCATTGCAACAGTAGTGTTACCTTTATCGGCTTTCAAATTAAAACATTCTTGTTTTTGTTCAAAAATTTTTTTTCTCATCCACTGTGCTAATCAACTCCTTTTCTCTAGTTGTCAGTGATCTTTTATTAAGGTAATTGTCCATTGTCATTACAAGTTTAGTTCTTGCTATATCCTGTTTCTCTTTTTCCTTATTGGTTTGGATGATGTCTTCTCCGTCGGCAATACTTTTAAACATTGGAAAACGCTGTTTTTCTATGGGCAGTGCAAATTTTGGACCTAACGATAGCAATTTTTCAACATCAGTCGGGATTTCTACATTTGTTTTGTTTATAAACCAATTTCTGTTGTATTTTATGTACTGTTTTTTATTTTGTATCATTTTCAGTTCATTGAACTTGTTTATTTGTTTATGTGTGTTCTTTCTAACAATACTTTCATATAGTAATTTTCATATAGTAAATTTCCATAAAAAACTCCTTAACCTTATAATAAAGCTCAAACATGAAGAATTTATTAACAATCAACAAAAATGGGAAAAAAGTATCGCGTATTTACAACAAAATATCTTGGAAAAAGACTATTTGTTAATTTTAAAAAGTGAAAATATACTATATGAAAGTATTGTTAGAAAGAACACACATAAACAAATAAACAAGTTCAATGAACTGAAAATGATACAAAATAAAAAACAGTACATAAAATACAACAGAAATTGGTTTATAAACAAAACAAATGTAGAAATCCCGACTGATGTTGAAAAATTGCTATCGTTAGGTCCAAAATTTGCACTGCCCATAGAAAAACAGCGTTTTCCAATGTTTAAAAGTATTGCCGACGGAGAAGACATCATCCAAACCAATAAGGAAAAAGAGAAACAGGATATAGCAAGAACTAAACTTGTAATGACAATGGACAATTACCTTAATAAAAGATCACTGACAACTAGAGAAAAGGAGTTGATTAGCACAGTGGATGAGACAAAAAAATTTTTG
>CATQFJ010000178.1:0-41075 GCA_956483585.1 Gymnocheta viridis
ATACGCCAATAAAAAAAGTCATGTGGCACTCGAGAACTGCCGCGGCAAAGCTATTGCATAGCATTTTGTTTTCAATAAAATGTATTAAATTAAAAAAAAATAACTAACATAATTTTTTCTAATTTATAGAAAAGGCTATAGCCTTTTCTTTTGGAGCGTTACTGATACGCCAATAAAAAAAGACAAGTGGCACTCGAGAACTGCCGCGGCAAAGCTATTGCATAGCATTTTGTTTTCAATAAAATGTATTAAATTAAAAAAAAATAACTAACATAATTTTTTCTAATTTATAGAAAAGGCTATAGCCTTTTCTTTTGGAGCGTTACTGATACGCCAATAAAAAAAGACAAGTGGCACTCGAGAACTGCCGCGGCAAAGCTATTGCATAGCATTTTGTTTTCAATAAAATGTATTAAATTAAAAAAAAATAACTAACATAATTTTTTCTAATTTATAGAAAAGGCTATAGCCTTTTCTTTTGGAGCGTTACTGATACGCCAATAAAAAAAGACATGTGGCACTCGAGAACTGCCGCGGCAAAGCTATTGCATAGCATTTTGTTTTCAATAAAATGTATTAAATTAAAAAAAAATAACTAACATAATTTTTTCTAATTTATAGAAAAGGCTATAGCCTTTTCTTTTGGAGCGTTACTGATACGCCAATAAAAAAAGACATGTGGCACTCGAGAACTGCCGCGGCAAAGCTATTGCATAGCATTTTGTTTTCAATAAAATGTATTAAATTAAAAAAAAATAACTAACATAATTTTTTCTAATTTATAGAAAAGGCTATAGCCTTTTCTTTTGGAGCGTTACTGATACGCCAATAAAAAAAGACATGTGGCACTCGAGAACTGCCGCGGCAAAGCTATTGCATAGCATTTTGTTTTCAATAAAATGTATTAAATTAAAAAAAAATAACTAACATAATTTTTTCTAATTTATAGAAAAGGCTATAGCCTTTTCTTTTGGAGCGTTACTGATACGCCAATAAAAAAAGACATGTGGCACTCGAGAACTGCCGCGGCAAAGCTATTGCATAGCATTTTGTTTTCAATAAAATGTATTAAATTAAAAAAAAATAACTAACATAATTTTTTCTAATTTATAGAAAAGGCTATAGCCTTTTCTTTTGGAGCGTTACTGATACGCCAATAAAAAAAGACATGTGGCACTCGAGAACTGCCGCGGCAAAGCTATTGCATAGCATTTTGTTTTCAATAAAATGTATTAAATTAAAAAAAAATAACTAACATAATTTTTTCTAATTTATAGAAAAGGCTATATAGCCTTTTCTTTTGGAGCGTTACTGATACGCCAATAAAAAAAGACATGTGGCACTCGAGAACTGCCGCGGCAAAGCTATTGCATAGCATTTTGTTTTCAATAAAATGTATTAAATTAAAAAAAAATAACTAACATAATTTTTTCTAATTTATAGAAAAGGCTATAGCCTTTTCTTTTGGAGCGTTACTGATACGCCAATAAAAAAAGTCATGTGGCACTCGAGAACTGCTGCGGCAAAGCTATTGCATAGCATTTTGTTTTCAATAAAATGTATTAAATTAAAAAAAAATAACTAACATAATTTTTTCTAATTTATAGAAAAGGCTATAGCCTTTTCTTTTGGAGCGTTACTGATACGCCAATAAAAAAAGACATGTGGCACTCGAGAACTGCCGCGGCAAAGCTATTGCATAGCATTTTGTTTTCAATAAAATGTATTAAATTAAAAAAAAATAACTAACATAATTTTTTCTAATTTATAGAAAAGGCTATAGCCTTTTCTTTTGGAGCGTTACTGATACGCCAATAAAAAAAGTCATGTGGCACTCGAGAACTGCTGCGGCAAAGCTATTGCATAGCATTTTGTTTTCAATAAAATGTATTAAATTAAAAAAAAATAACTAACATAATTTTTTCTAATTTATAGAAAAGGCTATAGCCTTTTCTTTTGGAGCGTTACTGATACGCCAATAAAAAAAGACATGTGGCACTCGAGAACTGCCGCGGCAAAGCTATTGCATAGCATTTTGTTTTCAATAAAATGTATTAAATTAAAAAAAAATAACTAACATAATTTTTTCTAATTTATAGAAAAGGCTATAGCCTTTTCTTTTGGAGCGTTATTGATACGCCAATAAAAAAAGACATGTGGCACTCGAGAACTGCCGCGGCAAAGCTATTGCATAGCATTTTGTTTTCAATAAAATGTATTAAATTAAAAAAAAATAACTAACATAATTTTTTCTAATTTATAGAAAAGGCTATAGCCTTTTCTTTTGGAGCGTTACTGATACGCCAATAAAAAAAGACATGTGGCACTCGAGAACTGCCGCGGCAAAGCTATTGCATAGCATTTTGTTTTCAATAAAATGTATTAAAATAAAAAAAAATAACTAACATAATTTTTTCTAATTTATAGAAAAGGCTATAGCCTTTTCTTTTGGAGCGTTACTGATACGCCAATAAAAAAAGACATGTGGCACTCGAGAACTGCCGCGGCAAAGCTATTGCATAGCATTTTGTTTTCAATAAAATGTATTAAATTAAAAAAAAATAACTAACATAATTTTTTCTAATTTATAGAAAAGGCTATAGCCTTTTCTTTTGGAGCGTTACTGATACGCCAATAAAAAAAGACATGTGGCACTCGCGAACTGCCGCGGCAAAGCTATTGCATAGCATTTTGTTTTCAATAAAATATATTAAATTAAAAAAAAATAACTAACATAATTTTTTCTAATTTATAGAAAAGGCTATACCTTTTCTTTTTGTTTTCAATAAAATGTATTAAATTAAAAAAAAATAACTAACATAATTTTTTCTAATTTATAGAAAAGGCTATAGCCTTTTCTTTTGGAGCGTTACTGATACGCCAATAAAAAAGACATGTGGCACTCGAGAACTGCTACGGCAAAGCTATTGCATAGCATTTTGTTTTCAATAAAATGTATTAAATTAAAAAAAAATAACTAACATAATTTTTTCTAATTTATAGAAAAGGCTATACCTTTTCTTTTTGTTTTCAATAAAATGTATTAAATTAAAAAAAAATAACTAACATAATTTTTTCTAATTTATAGAAAAGGCTATAGCCTTTTCTTTTGGAGCGTTACTGATACGCCAATAAAAAAGACATGTGGCACTCGAGAACTGCTACGGCAAAGCTATTGCATAGCATTTTGTTTTCAATAAAATGTATTAAATTAAAAAAAAATAACTAACATAATTTTTTCTAATTTATAGAAAAGGCTATAGCCTTTTCTTTTGGAGCGTTACTGATACGCCAATAAAAAAAGACATGTGGCACTCGAGAACTGCCGCCGCAAAGCTATTGCATAGCATTTTGTTTTCAATAAAATGTATTAAATTAAAAAAAAAATAACTAACATAATTTTTTCTAATTTATAGAAAAGGCTATAGCCTTTTCTTTTGGAGCGTTACTGATACGCCAATAAAAAAGACATGTGGCACTCGAGAACTGCTACGGCAAAGCTATTGCATAGCATTTTGTTTCCAATAAAATGTATTAAATTAAAAAAAAATAACTAACATAATTTTTTCTAATTAATAGAAAAGGCTATAGCCTTTTCTTTTGGAGCGTTACTGATACGCCAATAAAAAAAGACATGTGGCACTCGAGAACTGCCGCGGCAAAGCTATTGCATAGCATTTTGTTTTCAATAAAATGTATTAAATTAAAAAAAAATAACTAACATAATTTTTTCTAATTTATAGAAAAGGCTATAGCCTTTTCTTTTGGAGCGTTACTGATACGCCAATAAAAAAAGACATGTGGCACTCGAGAACTGCCGCGGCAAAGCTATTGCATAGCATTTTGTTTTCAATAAAATGTATTAAATTAAAAAAAAATAACTAACATAATTTTTTCTAATTTATAGAAAAGGCTATAGCCTTTTCTTTTGGAGCGTTACTGATACGCCAATAAAAAAAGACATGTGGCACTCGAGAACTGCCGCCGCAAAGCTATTGCATAGCATTTTGTTTTCAATAAAATGTATTAAATTAAAAAAAAAATAACTAACATAATTTTTTCTAATATATAGAAAAGGCTATAGCCTTTTCTTTTGGAGCGTTACTGATACGCCAATAAAAAAGACATGTGGCACTCGAGAACTGCTACGGCAAAGCTATTGCATAGCATTTTGTTTCCAATAAAATGTATTAAATTAAAAAAAAATAACTAACATAATTTTTTCTAATTAATAGAAAAGGCTATATATAGCCTTTTCTTTTGGAGCGTTACTGATACGCCAATAAAAAAAGACATGTGGCACTCGAGAACTGCCGCGGCAAAGCTATTGCATAGCATTTTGTTTTCAATAAAATGTATTAAATTAAAAAAAAATAACTAACATAATTTTTTCTAATTTATAGAAAAGGCTATAGCCTTTTCTTTTGGAGCGTTACTGATACGCCAATAAAAAAAGACATGTGGCACTCGAGAACTGCCGCGGCAAAGCTATTGCATAGCATTTTGTTTTCAATAAAATGTATTAAATTAAAAAAAAATAACTAACATAATTTTTTCTAATATATAGAAAAGGCTATAGCCTTTTCTTTTGGAGCGTTACTGATACGCCAATAAAAAAGACATGTGGCACTCGAGAACTGCTACGGCAAAGCTATTGCATAGCATTTTGTTTCCAATAAAATGTATTAAATTAAAAAAAAATAACTAACATAATTTTTTCTAATTTATAGAAAAGGCTATAGCCTTTTCTTTTGGAGCGTTACTGATACGCCAATAAAAAAAGACACGTGGCACTCGAGAACTGCCGCGGCAAAGCTATTGCATAGCATTTTGTTTTCAATAAAATGTATTAAATTAAAAAAAAATAACTAACATAATTTTTTCTAATTTATAGAAAAGGCTATATATAGCCTTTTCTTTTGGAGCGTTACTGATACGCCAATAAAAAAAGACATGTGGCACTCGAGAACTGCCGCGGCAAAGCTTTTTTTAAAAAAAAATAACTAACATAATTTTTTCTAATTTATAGAAAAGGCTATAGCCTTTTCTTTTGGAGCGTTACTGATACGCCAATAAAAAAAGACACGTGGCACTCGAGAACTGCCGCGGCAAAGCTATTGCATAGCATTTTGTTTTCAATAAAATGTATTAAATTAAAAAAAAATAACTAACATAATTTTTTCTAATTTATAGAAAAGGCTATAGCCTTTTCTTTTGGAGCGTTACTGATACGCCAATAAAAAAAGACACGTGGCACTCGAGAACTGCCGCGGCAAAGCTATTGCATAGCATTTTGTTTTCAATAAAATGTATTAAATTAAAAAAAAATAACTAACATAATTTTTTCTAATTTATAGAAAAGGCTATATATAGCCTTTTCTTTTGGAGCGTTACTGATACGCCAATAAAAAAAGACATGTGGCACTCGAGAACTGCCGCGGCAAAGCTTTTTTTAAAAAAAAATAACTAACATAATTTTTTCTAATTTATAGAAAAGGCTATAGCCTTTTCTTTTGGAGCGTTACTGATACGCCAATAAAAAAAGACACGTGGCACTCGAGAACTGCCGCGGCAAAGCTATTGCATAGCATTTTGTTTTCAATAAAATGTATTAAATTAAAAAAAAATAACTAACATAATTTTTTCTAATTTATAGAAAAGGCTATATATAGCCTTTTCTTTTGGAGCGTTACTGATACGCCAATAAAAAAAGACATGTGGCACTCGAGAACTGCCGCGGCAAAGCTTTTTTTAAAAAAAAATAACTAACATAATTTTTTCTAATTTATAGAAAAGGCTATAGCCTTTTCTTTTGGAGCGTTACTGATACGCCAATAAAAAAAGACACGTGGCACTCGAGAACTGCCGCGGCAAAGCTATTGCATAGCATTTTGTTTTCAATAAAATGTATTAAATTAAAAAAAAATAACTAACATAATTTTTTCTAATTTATAGAAAAGGCTATATATAGCCTTTTCTTTTGGAGCGTTACTGATACGCCAATAAAAAAAGACATGTGGCACTCGAGAACTGCCGCGGCAAAGCTTTTTTTAAAAAAAAATAACTAACATAATTTTTTCTAATTTATAGAAAAGGCTATAGCCTTTTCTTTTGGAGCGTTACTGATACGCCAATAAAAAAAGACACGTGGCACTCGAGAACTGCCGCGGCAAAGCTATTGCATAGCATTTTGTTTTCAATAAAATGTATTAAATTAAAAAAAAATAACTAACATAATTTTTTCTAATTTATAGAAAAGGCTATATATAGCCTTTTCTTTTGGAGCGTTACTGATACGCCAATAAAAAAAGACATGTGGCACTCGAGAACTGCCGCGGCAAAGCTATTGCATAGCATTTTGTTTTCAATAAAATGTATTAAATTAAAAAAAAATAACTAACATAATTTTTTCTAATTTATAGAAAAGGCTATAGCCTTTTCTTTTGGAGCGTTACTGATACGCCAATAAAAAAAGACATGTGGCACTCGAGAACTGCCGCGGCAAAGCTATTGCATAGCATTTTGTTTTCAATAAAATGTATTAAATTAAAAAAAAATAACTAACATAATTTTTTCTAATTTATAGAAAAGGCTATAGCCTTTTCTTTTGGAGCGTTACTGATACGCCAATAAAAAAAGACATGTGGCACTCGAGAACTGCCGCCGCAAAGCTATTGCATAGCATTTTGTTTTCAATAAAATGTATTAAATTAAAAAAAAAATAACTAACATAATTTTTTCTAATTTATAGAAAAGGCTATAGCCTTTTCTTTTGGAGCGTTACTGATACGCCAATAAAAAAAGACATGTGGCACTCGAGAACTGCCGCGGCAAAGCTATTGCATAGCATTTTGTTTTCAATAAAATGTATTAAATTAAAAAAAAATAACTAACATAATTTTTTCTAATTTATAGAAAAGGCTATAGCCTTTTCTTTTGGAGCGTTACTGATACGCCAATAAAAAAAGACATGTGGCACTCGAGAACTGCCGCGGCAAAGTTATTGCATAGCATTTTGTTTTCAATAAAATGTATTAAATTAAAAAAAATAACTAACATAATTTTTTCTAATTTATAGAAAAGGCTATAGCCTTTTCTTTCGGAGCGTTACTGATACGCCAATAAAAAAAGACATGTGGCACTCGAGAACTGCCGCGGCAAAGCTATTGCATAGCATTTTGTTTTCAATAAAATGTATTAAATTAAAAAAAAATAACTAACATAATTTTTTCTAATTTATAGAAAAGGCTATAGCCTTTTCTTTTGGAGCGTTACTGATACGCCAATAAAAAAAGACATGTGGCACTCGAGAACTGCCGCGGCAAAGCTATTGCATAGCATTTTGTTTTCAATAAAATGTATTAAATTAAAAAAAATAACTAACATAATTTTTTCTAATTTATAGAAAAGGCTATAGCCTTTTCTTTTGGAGCGTTACTGATACGCCAATAAAAAAAGACATGTGGCACTCGAGAACTGCCGCGGCAAAGCTATTGCATAGCATTTTGTTTTCAATAAAATGTATTAAATTAAAAAAAATAACTAACATAATTTTTTCTAATTTATAGAAAAGGCTATAGCCTTTTCTTCTGGAGCGTTACTGATACGCCAATAAAAAAAGACATGTGGCACTCGAGAACTGCCGCGGCAAAGCTATTACATAGCATTTTGTTTTCAATAAAATGTATTAAATTAAAAAAAAATAACTAACATAATTTTTTCTAATTTATAGAAAAGGCTATAGCCTTTTCTTTTGGAGCGTTACTGATACGCCAATAAAAAAAGACATGTGGCACTCGAGAACTGCCGCGGCAAAGCTATTGCATAGCATTTTGTTTTCAATAAAATGTATTAAATTAAAAAAAAATAACTAACATAATTTTTTCTAATTTATAGAAAAGGCTATAGCCTTTTCTTTTGGAGCGTTACTGATACGCCAATAAAAAAAGACATGTGGCACTCGAGAACTGCCGCGGCAAAGCTATTGCATAGCATTTTGTTTTCAATAAAATGTATTAAATTAAAAAAAAATAACTAACATAATTTTTTCTAATTTATAGAAAAGGCTATATATAGCCTTTTCTTTTGGAGCGTTACTGATACGCCAATAAAAAAAGACATGTGGCACTCGAGAACTGCCGCGGCAAAGCTATTGCATAGCATTTTGTTTTCAATAAAATGTATTAAATTAAAAAAAATAACTAACATAATTTTTTCTAATTTATAGAAAAGGCTATAGCCTTTTCTTTTGGAGCGTTACTGATACGCCAATAAAAAAAGACATGTGGCACTCGAAAACTGCCGCGGCAAAGCTATTGCATAGCATTTTGTTTTCAATAAAATGTATTAAATTAAAAAAAAATAACTAACATAATTTTTTCTAATTTATAGAAAAGGCTATAGCCTTTTCTTTTGGAGCGTTACTGATACGCCAATAAAAAAAGACATGTGGCACTCGAGAACTGCCGCGGCAAAGCTATTGCATAGCATTTTGTTTTCAATAAAATGTATTAAATTAAAAAAAAATAACTAACATAATTTTTTCTAATTTATAGAAAATGCTATAGCCTTTTCTTTTGGAGCGTTACTGATACGCCAATAAAAAAAGACATGTGGCACTCGAGAACTGCCGCGGCAAAGCTATTGCATAGCATTTTGTTTTCAATAAAATGTATTAAATTAAAAAAAAATAACTAACATAATTTTTTCTAATTTATAGAAAAGGCTATAGCCTTTTCTTTTGGAGCGTTACTGATACGCCAATAAAAAAAGACATGTGGCACTCGAGAACTGCCGCGGCAAAGCTATTGCATAGCATTTTGTTTTCAATAAAATGTATTAAATTAAAAAAAAATAACTAACATAATTTTTTCTAATTTATAGAAAAGGCTATAGCCTTTTCTTTTGGAGCGTTACTGATACGCCAATAAAAAATGACATGTGGCACTCGAGAACTGCCGCGGCAAAGCTATTGCATAGCATTTTGTTTTCAATAAAATGTATTAAATTAAAAAAAAATAACTAACATAATTTTTTCTAATTTATAGAAAAGGCTATAGCCTTTTCTTTTGGAGCGTTACTGATACGCCAATAAAAAAAGACATGTGGCACTCGAGAACTGCCGCGGCAAAGCTATTGCATAGCATTTTGTTTTCAATAAAATGTATTAAATTAAAAAAAAATAACTAACATAATTTTTTCTAATTTATAGAAAAGGCTATAGCCTTTTCTTTTGGAGCGTTACTGATACGCCAATAAAAAAAGACATGTGGCACTCGAGAACTGCCGCGGCAAAGCTATTGCATAGCATTTTGTTTTCAATAAAATGTATTAAATTAAAAAAAAATAACTAACATAATTTTTTCTAATTTATAGAAAAGGCTATAGCCTTTTCTTTTGGAGCGTTACTGATACGCCAATAAAAAAAGACATGTGGCACTCGAGAACTGCCGCGGCAAAGCTATTGCATAGCATTTTGTTTTCAATAAAATGTATTAAATTAAAAAAAATAACTAACATAATTTTTTCTAATTTATAGAAAAGGCTATAGCCTTTTCTTTTGGAGCGTTACTGATACGCCAATAAAAAAAGACATGTGGCACTCGAGAACTGCCGCGGCAAAGCTATTGCATAGCATTTTGTTTTCAATCAAATGTATTAAATTAAAAAAAAATAACTAACATAATTTTTTCTAATTTATAGAAAAGGCTATAGCCTTTTCTTCTGGAGCGTTACTGATACGCCAATAAAAAAAGACATGTGGTACTCGAGAACTGCCGCGGCAAAGCTATTACATAGCATTTTGTTTTCAATAAAATGTATTAAATTAAAAAAAAATAACTAACATAATTTTTTCTAATTTATAGAAAAGGCTATAGCCTTTTCTTTTGGAGCGTTACTGATACGCCAATAAAAAAAGACATGTGGCACTCGAGAACTGCCGCGGCAAAGCTATTGCATAGCATTTTGTTTTCAATAAAATGTATTAAATTAAAAAAAAATAACTAACATAATTTTTTCTAATTTATAGAAAAGGCTATAGCCTTTTCTTTTGGAGCGTTACTGATACGCCAATAAAAAAAGACATGTGGCACTCGAGAACTGCCGCGGCAAAGCTATTGCATAGCATTTTGTTTTCAATAAAATGTATTAAATTAAAAAAAAATAACTAACATAATTTTTTCTAATTTATAGAAAAGGCTATAGCCTTTTCTTTTGGAGCGTTACTGATACGCCAATAAAAAAAGACATGTGGCACTCGAGAACTGCCGCGGCAAAGCTATTGCATAGCATTTTGTTTTCAATAAAATGTATTAAATTAAAAAAAATAACTAACATAATTTTTTCTAATTTATAGAAAAGGCTATAGCCTTTTCTTTTGGAGCGTTACTGATACGCCAATAAAAAAAGACATGTGGCACTCGAGAACTGCCGCGGCAAAGCTATTGCATAGCATTTTGTTTTCAATAAAATGTATTAAATTAAAAAAAAATAACTAACATAATTTTTTCTAATTTATAGAAAAGGCTATAGCCTTTTCTTTTGGAGCGTTACTGATACGCCAATAAAAAAAGACATGTGGCACTCGAGAACTGCCGCGGCAAAGCTATTGCATAGCATTTTGTTTTCAATAAAATGTATTAAATTAAAAAAAAATAACTAACATAATTTTTTCTAATTTATAGAAAAGGCTATAGCCTTTTCTTTTGGAGCGTTACTGATACGCCAATAAAAAAAGACATGTGGCACTCGAGAACTGCCGCGGCAAAGCTATTGCATAGCATTTTGTTTTCAATAAAATGTATTAAATTAAAAAAAAATAACTAACATAATTTTTTCTAATTTATAGAAAAGGCTATAGCCTTTTCTTTTGGAGCGTTACTGATACGCCAATAAAAAAAGACATGTGGCACTCGAGAACTGCCGCGGCAAAGCTATTGCATAGCATTGTTTTCAATAAAATGTATTAAATTAAAAAAAAATAACTAACATAATTTTTTCTAATTTATAGAAAAGGCTATAGCCTTTTCTTTTGAAGCGTTACTGATACGCCAATAAAAAAAGACATGTGGCACTCGAGAACTGCCGCGGCAAAGCTATTGCATAGCATTTTGTTTTCAATAAAATGTATTAAATTAAAAAAAAATAACTAACATAATTTTTTCTAATTTATAGAAAAGGCTATAGCCTTTTCTTTTGGAGCGTTACTGATACGCCAATAAAAAAAGACATGTGGCACTCGAGAACTGCCGCGGCAAAGCTATTGCATAGCATTGTTTTCAATAAAATGTATTAAATTAAAAAAAAATAACTAACATAATTTTTATAGCCTTTTCTTTTGGAGCGTTACTGATACGCCAATAAAAAAAGACATGTGGCACTCGAGAACTGCCGCGGCAAAGCTATTGCATAGCATTTTGTTTTCAATAAAATGTATTAAATTAAAAAAAAATAACTAACATAATTTTTTCTAATTTATAGAAAAGGCTATAGCCTTTTCTTTTGGGGCGTTACTGATACGCCAATAAAAAAAGACATGTGGCACTCGAGAACTGCCGCGGCAAAGCTATTGCAAAGCATTTTGTTTTCAATAAAATGTATTAAATTAAAAAAAAATAACTAACATAATTTTTTCTAATTTATAGAAAAGGCTATAGCCTTTTCTTTTGGAGCGTTACTGATACGCCAATAAAAAAAGACATGTGGACTCGAGAACTGCCGCGGCAAAGCTATTGCATAGCATTTTGTTTTCAATAAAATGTATTAAATTAAAAAAAAAATAACTAACATAATTTTTTCTAATTTATAGAAAAGGCTATAGCCTTTTCTTTTGGAGCGTTACTGATACGCCAATAAAAAAAGACATGTGGCACTCGAGAACTGCCGCGGCAAAGCTATTGCATAGCATTTTGTTTTCAATAAAATGTATTAAATTAAAAAAAAATAACTAACATAATTTTTTCTAATTTATAGAAAAGACATGTGGCACTCGAGAACTGCTGCGGCAAAGCTATTGCATAGCATTTTGTTTTCAATAAAATGTATTAAATTAAAAAAAAAATAACTAACATAATTTTTTCTAATTTATAGAAAAGGCTATAGCCTTTTCTTTTGGAGCGTTACTGATACGCCAATAAAAAAAGACATGTGGCACTCGAGAACTGCCGCGGCAAAGCTATTGCATAGCATTTTGTTTTCAATAAAATGTATTAAATTAAAAAAAAATAACTAACATAATTTTTTCTAATTTATAGAAAAGACATGTGGCACTCGAGAACTGCTGCGGCAAAGCTATTGCATAGCATTTTGTTTTCAATAAAATGTATTAAATTAAAAAAAAAATAACTAACATAATTTTTTCTAATTTATAGAAAAGACATGTGGCACTCGAGAACTGCTGCGGCAAAGCTATTGCATAGCATTTTGTTTTCAATAAAATGTATTAAATTAAAAAAAAAATAACTAACATAATTTTTTCTAATTTATAGAAAAGGCTATAGCCTTTTCTTTTGGAGCGTTACTGATACGCCAATAAAAAAAGACATGTGGCACTCGAGAACTGCCGCGGCAAAGCTATTGCATAGCATTTTGTTTTCAATAAAATGTATTAAATTAAAAAAAAATAACTAACATAATTTTTTCTAATTTATAGAAAAGACATGTGGCACTCGAGAACTGCTGCGGCAAAGCTATTGCATAGCATTTTGTTTTCAATAAAATGTATTAAATTAAAAAAAAAATAACTAACATAATTTTTTCTAATTTATAGAAAAGACATGTGGCACTCGAGAACTGCTGCGGCAAAGCTATTGCATAGCATTTTGTTTTCAATAAAATGTATTAAATTAAAAAAAAAATAACTAACATAATTTTTTCTAATTTATAGAAAAGACATGTGGCACTCGAGAACTGCTGCGGCAAAGCTATTGCATAGCATTTTGTTTTCAATAAAATGTATTAAATTAAAAAAAAAATAACTAACATAATTTTTTCTAATTTATAGAAAAGGCTATAGCCTTTTCTTTTGGAGCGTTACTGATACGCCAATAAAAAAAGACATGTGGCACTCGAGAACTGCCGCGGCAAAGCTATTGCATAGCATTTTGTTTTCAATAAAATGTATTAAATTAAAAAAAAATAACTAACATAATTTTTTCTAATTTATAGAAAAGACATGTGGCACTCGAGAACTGCTGCGGCAAAGCTATTGCATAGCATTTTGTTTTCAATAAAATGTATTAAATTAAAAAAAATAACTAACATAATTTTTTCTAATTTATAGAAAAGGCTATAGCCTTTTCTTTTGGAGCGTTACTGATACGCCAATAAAAAAAGACATGTGGCACTCGAGAACTGCCGCGGCAAAGCTATTGCATAGCATTGTTTTCAATAAAATGTATTAAATTAAAAAAAAATAACTAACATAATTTTTTCTAATTTATAGAAAAGGCTATAGCCTTTTCTTTTGGAGCGTTACTGATACGCCAATAAAAAAAGACATGTGGCACTCGAGAACTGCTGCGGCAAAGCTATTGCATAGCATTTTGTTTTCAATAAAATGTATTAAATTAAAAAAAAATAACTAACATAATTTTTTCTAATTTATAGAAAAGGCTATAGCCTTTTCTTTTGGAGCGTTACTGATACGCCAATAAAAAAAGACATGTGGCACTCGAGAACTGCCGCGGCAAAGCTATTGCATAGCATTTTGTTTTCAATAAAATGTATTAAATTAAAAAAAAATAACTAACATAATTTTTTCTAATTTATAGAAAAGGCTATAGCCTTTTCTTTTGGGGCGTTACTGATACTCCAATAAAAAAAGACATGTGGCACTCGAGAACTGCCGCGGCAAAGCTATTGCAAAGCATTTTGTTTTCAATAAAATGTATTAAATTAAAAAAAAATAACTAACATAATTTTTTCTAATTTATAGAAAAGGCTATAGCCTTTTCTTTTGGAGCGTTACTGATACGCCAATAAAAAAAGACATGTGGCACTCGAGAACTGCCGCGGCAAAGCTATTGCAAAGCATTTTGTTTTCAATAAAATGTATTAAATTAAAAAAAAATAACTAACATAATTTTTTCTAATTTATAGAAAAGGCTATAGCCTTTTCTTTTGGAGCGTTACTGATACGCCAATAAAAAAAGACATGTGGCACTCGAGAACTGCCGCGGCAAAGCTATTGCAAAGCATTTTGTTTTCAATAAAATGTATTAAATTAAAAAAAAATAACTAACATAATTTTTTCTAATTTATAGAAAAGGCTATAGCCTTTTCTTTTGGAGCGTTACTGATACGCCAATAAAAAAAGACATGTGGACTCGAGAACTGCCGCGGCAAAGCTATTGCATAGCATTTTGTTTTCAATAAAATGTATTAAATTAAAAAAAAAATAACTAACATAATTTTTTCTAATTTATAGAAAAGGCTATAGCCTTTTCTTTTGGAGCGTTACTGATACGCCAATAAAAAAAGACATGTGGCACTCGAGAACTGCCGCGGCAAAGCTATTGCATAGCATTTTGTTTTCAATAAAATGTATTAAATTAAAAAAAAATAACTAACATAATTTTTTCTAATTTATAGAAAAGACATGTGGCACTCGAGAACTGCTGCGGCAAAGCTATTGCATAGCATTTTGTTTTCAATAAAATGTATTAAATTAAAAAAAAATAACTAACATAATTTTTTCTAATTTATAGAAAAGACATGTGGCACTCGAGAACTGCTGCGGCAAAGCTATTGCATAGCATTTTGTTTTCAATAAAATGTATTAAATTAAAAAAAAATAACTAACATAATTTTTTCTAATTTATAGAAAAGGCTATAGCCTTTTCTTTTGGAGCGTTACTGATACGCCAATAAAAAAAGATATGTGGCACTCGAGAACTGCCGCGGCAAAGCTATTGCATAGCATTGTTTTCAATAAAATGTATTAAATTAAAAAAAAATAACTAACATAATTTTTTCTAATTTATAGAAAAGGCTATAGCCTTTTCTTTTGGAGCGTTACTGATACGCCAATAAAAAAAGACATGTGGCACTCGAGAACTGCTGCGGCAAAGCTATTGCATAGCATTTTGTTTTCAATAAAATGTATTAAATTAAAAAAAAATAACTAACATAATTTTTTCTAATTTATAGAAAAGGCTATAGCCTTTTCTTTTGGAGCGTTACTGATACGCCAATAAAAAAAGACATGTGGCACTCGAGAACTGCCGCGGCAAAGCTATTGCATAGCATTGTTTTCAATAAAATGTATTAAATTAAAAAAAAATAACTAACATAATTTTTTCTAATTTATAGAAAAGGCTATAGCCTTTTCTTTTGGAGCGTTACTGATACGCCAATAAAAAAAGACATGTGGCACTCGAGAACTGCCGCGGCAAAGCTATTGCATAGCATTTTGTTTTCAATAAAATGTATTAAATTAAAAAAAATAACTAACATAATTTTTTCTAATTTATAGAAAAGGCTATAGCCTTTTCTTTTGGAGCGTTACTGATACGCCAATAAAAAAAGACATGTGGCACTCGAGAACTGCCGCGGCAAAGTTATTGCATAGCATTTTGTTTTCCATAAAATGTATTAAATTAAAAAAAAATAACTAACATAATTTTTTCTAATTTATAGAAAAGGCTATAGCCTTTTCTTTTGGAGCGTTACTGATACGCCAATAAAAAAAGACATGTGGCACTCGAGAACTGCCGCGGCAAAGCTATTGCATAGCATTGTTTTCAATAAAATGTATTAAATTAAAAAAAAATAACTAACATAATTTTTTCTAATTTATAGAAAAGGCTATAGCCTTTTCTTTTGGAGCGTTACTGATACGCCAATAAAAAAAGACATGTGGCACTCGAGAACTGCCGCGGCAAAGCTATTGCATAGCATTTTGTTTTCAATAAAATGTATTAAATTAAAAAAAAATAACTAACATAATTTTTTCTAATTTATAGAAAAGGCTATAGCCTTTTCTTTTGGAGCGTTACTGATACGCCAATAAAAAAAGACATGTGGCACTCGAGAACTGCCGCGGCAAAGCTATTGCATAGCATTTTGTTTTCAATAAAATGTATTAAATTAAAAAAAAATAACTAACATAATTTTTTCTAATTTATAGAAAAGGCTATAGCCTTTTCTTTTGGAGCGTTACTGATACGCCAATAAAAAAAGACATGTGGCACTCGAGAACTGCCGCGGCAAAGCTATTGCATAGCATTTTGTTTTCAATAAAATGTATTAAATTAAAAAAAAATAACTAACATAATTTTTTCTAATTTATAGAAAAGGCTATAGCCTTTTCTTTTGGAGCGTTACTGATACGCCAATAAAAAAAGACATGTGGACTCGAGAACTGCCGCGGCAAAGCTATTGCATAGCATTTTGTTTTCAATAAAATGTATTAAATTAAAAAAAAATAACTAACATAATTTTTTCTAATTTATAGAAAAGGCTATAGCCTTTTCTTTTGGAGCGTTACTGATACGCCAATAAAAAAAGACATGTGGCACTCGAGAACTGCTGCGGCAAAGCTATTGCATAGCATTTTGTTTTCAATAAAATGTATTAAATTAAAAAAAAATAACTAACATAATTTTTTCTAATTTATAGAAAAGGCTATAGCCTTTTCTTTTGGAGCGTTACTGATACGCCAATAAAAAAAGACATGTGGCACTCGAGAACTGCCGCGGCAAAGCTATTGCATAGCATTTTGTTTTCAATAAAATGTATTAAATTAAAAAAAAATAACTAACGTAATTTTTTCTAATTTATAGAAAAGGCTATAGCCTTTTCTTTTGGAGCGTTACTGATACGCCAATAAAAAAAGACATGTGGCACTCGAGAACTGCTGCGGCAAAGCTATTGCATAGCATTTTGTTTTCAATAAAATGTATTAAATTAAAAAAAAATAACTAACATAATTTTTTCTAATTTATAGAAAAGACATGTGGCACTCGAGAACTGCTGCGGCAAAGCTATTGCATAGCATTTTGTTTTCAATAAAATGTATTAAATTAAAAAAAAAATAACTAACATAATTTTTTCTAATTTATAGAAAAGGCTATAGCCTTTTCTTTTGGAGCGTTACTGATACGCCAATAAAAAAAGACATGTGGCACTCGAGAACTGCTGCGGCAAAGCTATTGCATAGCATTTTGTTTTCAATAAAATGTATTAAATTAAAAAAAAAATAACTAACATAATTTTTTCTAATTTATAGAAAAGGCTATAGCCTTTTCTTTTGGAGCGTTACTGATACGCCAATAAAAAAAGACATGTGGCACTCGAGAACTGCTGCGGCAAAGCTATTGCATAGCATTTTGTTTTCAATAAAATGTATTAAATTAAAAAAAAAATAACTAACATAATTTTTTCTAATTTATAGAAAAGACATGTGGCACTCGAGAACTGCTGCGGCAAAGCTATTGCATAGCATTTTGTTTTCAATAAAATGTATTAAATTAAAAAAAAAATAACTAACATAATTTTTTCTAATTTATAGAAAAGGCTATAGCCTTTTCTTTTGGAGCGTTACTGATACGCCAATAAAAAAAGACATGTGGCACTCGAGAACTGCTGCGGCAAAGCTATTGCATAGCATTTTGTTTTCAATAAAATGTATTAAATTAAAAAAAATAACTAACATAATTTTTTCTAATTTATAGAAAAGGCTATAGCCTTTTCTTTTGGAGCGTTACTGATACGCCAATAAAAAAAGACATGTGGCACTCGAGAACTGCTGCGGCAAAGCTATTGCATAGCATTTTGTTTTCAATAAAATGTATTAAATTAAAAAAAATAACTAACATAATTTTTTCTAATTTATAGAAAAGGCTATAGCCTTTTCTTTTGGAGCGTTACTGATACGCCAATAAAAAAAGACATGTGGCACTCGAGAACTGCTGCGGCAAAGCTATTGCATAGCATTTTGTTTTCAATAAAATGTATTAAATTAAAAAAAAATAACTAACATAATTTTTTCTAATTTATAGAAAAGGCTATAGCCTTTTCTTTTGGAGCGTTACTGATACGCCAATAAAAAAAGACATGTGGCACTCGAGAACTGCTGCGGCAAAGCTATTGCATAGCATTTTGTTTTCAATAAAATGTATTAAATTAAAAAAAATAACTAACATAATTTTTTCTAATTTATAGAAAAGGCTATAATAGCCTTTTCTTTTGGAGCGTTACTGATGCGCCAATAAAAAAAGACATGTGGCACTCGAGAACTGCTGCGGCAAAGCTATTGCATAGCATTTTGTTTTCAATAAAATGTATTAAATTAAAAAAAATAACTAACATAATTTTTTCTAATTTATAGAAAAGGCTATAGCCTTTTCTTTTGGAGCGTTACTGATACGCCAATAAAAAAAGACATGTGGCACTCGAGAACTGCCGCGGCAAAGCTATTGCATAGCATTTTGTTTTCAATAAAATGTATTAAATTAAAAAAAAATAACTAACATAATTTTTTCTAATTTATAGAAAAGGCTATAGCCTTTTCTTTTGGAGCGTTACTGATACGCCAATAAAAAAAGACATGTGGCACTCGAGAACTGCTGCGGCAAAGCTATTGCATAGCATTTTGTTTTCAATAAAATGTATTAAATTAAAAAAAATAACTAACATAATTTTTTCTAATTTATAGAAAAGGCTATAGCCTTTTCTTTTGGAGCGTTACTGATACGCCAATAAAAAAAGACATGTGGCACTCGAGAACTGCTGCGGCAAAGCTATTGCATAGCATTTTGTTTTCAATAAAATGTATTAAATTAAAAAAAATAACTAACATAATTTTTTCTAATTTATAGAAAAGGCTATAGCCTTTTCTTTTGGAGCGTTACTGATACGCCAATAAAAAAAGACATGTGGCACTCGAGAACTGCTGCGGCAAAGCTATTGCATAGCATTTTGTTTTCAATAAAATGTATTAAATTAAAAAAAAATAACTAACATAATTTTTTCTAATTTATAGAAAAGGCTATAGCCTTTTCTTTTGGAGCGTTACTGATACGCCAATAAAAAAAGACATGTGGCACTCGAGAACTGCTGCGGCAAAGCTATTGCATAGCATTTTGTTTTCAATAAAATGTATTAAATTAAAAAAAATAACTAACATAATTTTTTCTAATTTATAGAAAAGGCTATAGCCTTTTCTTTTGGAGCGTTACTGATACGCCAATAAAAAAATACATGTGGCACTCGAGAACTGCTGCGGCAAAGCTATTGCATAGCATTTTGTTTTCAATAAAATGTATTAAATTAAAAAAAATAACTAACATAATTTTTTCTAATTTATAGAAAAGGCTATAGCGATTTCTTTTGGAGCGTTACTGATACGCCAATAAAAAAAGACATGTGGCACTCGAGAACTGCTGCGGCAAAGCTATTGCATAGCATTTTGTTTTCAATAAAATGTATTAAATTAAAAAAAAATAACTAACATAATTTTTTCTAATTTATAGAAAAGGCTATAGCCTTTTCTTTTGGAGCGTTACTGATACGCCAATAAAAAAAGACATGTGGCACTCGAGAACTGCTGCGGCAAAGCTATTGCATAGCATTTTGTTTTCAATAAAATGTATTAAATTAAAAAAAATAACTAACATAATTTTTTCTAATTTATAGAAAAGGCTATAGCCTTTTCTTTTGGAGCGTTACTGATACGCCAATAAAAAAAGACATGTGGCACTCGAGAACTGCTGCGGCAAAGCTATTGCATAGCATTTTGTTTTCAATAAAATGTATTAAATTAAAAAAAAAATAACTAACATAATTTTTTCTAATTTATAGAAAAGACATGTGGCACTCGAGAACTGCTGCGGCAAAGCTATTGCATAGCATTTTGTTTTCAATAAAATGTATTAAATTAAAAAAAAAATAACTAACATAATTTTTTCTAATTTATAGAAAAGGCTATAGCCTTTTCTTTTGGAGCGTTACTGATACGCCAATAAAAAAAGACATGTGGCACTCGAGAACTGCTGCGGCAAAGCTATTGCATAGCATTTTGTTTTCAATAAAATGTATTAAATTAAAAAAAAAATAACTAACATAATTTTTTCTAATTTATAGAAAAGACATGTGGCACTCGAGAACTGCTGCGGCAAAGCTATTGCATAGCATTTTGTTTTCAATAAAATGTATTAAATTAAAAAAAAAATAACTAACATAATTTTTTCTAATTTATAGAAAAGGCTATAGCCTTTTCTTTTGGAGCGTTACTGATACGCCAATAAAAAAAGACATGTGGCACTCGAGAACTGCTGCGGCAAAGCTATTGCATAGCATTTTGTTTTCAATAAAATGTATTAAATTAAAAAAAAAATAACTAACATAATTTTTTCTAATTTATAGAAAAGACATGTGGCACTCGAGAACTGCTGCGGCAAAGCTATTGCATAGCATTTTGTTTTCAATAAAATGTATTAAATTAAAAAAAAAATAACTAACATAATTTTTTCTAATTTATAGAAAAGGCTATAGCCTTTTCTTTTGGAGCGTTACTGATACGCCAATAAAAAAAGACATGTGGCACTCGAGAACTGCTGCGGCAAAGCTATTGCATAGCATTTTGTTTTCAATAAAATGTATTAAATTAAAAAAAATAACTAACATAATTTTTTCTAATTTATAGAAAAGGCTATATATAGCCTTTTCTTTTGGAGCGTTACTGATACGCCAATAAAAAAAGACATGTGGCACTCGAGAACTGCTGCGGCAAAGCTATTGCATAGCATTTTGTTTTCAATAAAATGTATTAAATTAAAAAAAATAACTAACATAATTTTTTCTAATTTATAGAAAAGGCTATAGCCTTTTCTTTTGGAGCGTTACTGATACGCCAATAAAAAAAGACATGTGGCACTCGAGAACTGCTGCGGCAAAGCTATTGCATAGCATTTTGTTTTCAATAAAATGTATTAAATTAAAAAAAAAATAACTAACATAATTTTTTCTAATTTATAGAAAAGACATGTGGCACTCGAGAACTGCTGCGGCAAAGCTATTGCATAGCATTTTGTTTTCAATAAAATGTATTAAATTAAAAAAAAAATAACTAACATAATTTTTTCTAATTTATAGAAAAGGCTATAGCCTTTTCTTTTGGAGCGTTACTGATACGCCAATAAAAAAAGACATGTGGCACTCGAGAACTGCTGCGGCAAAGCTATTGCATAGCATTTTGTTTTCAATAAAATGTATTAAATTAAAAAAAATAACTAACATAATTTTTTCTAATTTATAGAAAAGGCTATAGCCTTTTCTTTTGGAGCGTTACTGATACGCCAATAAAAAAAGACATGTGGCACTCGAGAACTGCTGCGGCAAAGCTATTGCATAGCATTTTGTTTTCAATAAAATGTATTAAATTAAAAAAAATAACTAACATAATTTTTTCTAATTTATAGAAAAGGCTATAGCCTTTTCTTTTGGAGCGTTACTGATACGCCAATAAAAAAAGACATGTGGCACTCGAGAACTGCTGCGGCAAAGCTATTGCATAGCATTTTGTTTTCAATAAAATGTATTAAATTAAAAAAAATAACTAACATAATTTTTTCTAATTTATAGAAAAGGCTATAGCCTTTTCTTTTGGAGCGTTACTGATACGCCAATAAAAAAAGACATGTGGCACTCGAGAACTGCTGCGGCAAAGCTATTGCATAGCATTTTGTTTTCAATAAAATGTATTAAATTAAAAAAAATAACTAACATAATTTTTTCTAATTTATAGAAAAGGCTATAGCCTTTTCTTTTGGAGCGTTACTGATACGCCAATAAAAAAAGACATGTGGCACTCGAGAACTGCTGCGGCAAAGCTATTGCATAGCATTTTGTTTTCAATAAAATGTATTAAATTAAAAAAAATAACTAACATAATTTTTTCTAATTTATAGAAAAGGCTATAGCCTTTTCTTTTGGAGCGTTACTGATACGCCAATAAAAAAAGACATGTGGCACTCGAGAACTGCTGCGGCAAAGCTATTGCATAGCATTTTGTTTTCAATAAAATGTATTAAATTAAAAAAAAATAACTAACATAATTTTTTCTAATTTATAGAAAAGGCTATAGCTATTGCATAGCATTTTGTTTTCAATAAAATGTATTAAATTAAAAAAAAAATAACTAACATAATTTTTTCTAATTTATAGAAAAGACATGTGGCACTCGAGAACTGCTGCGGCAAAGCTATTGCATAGCATTTTGTTTTCAATAAAATGTATTAAATTAAAAAAAAAATAACTAACATAATTTTTTCTAATTTATAGAAAAGGCTATAGCCTTTTCTTTTGGAGCGTTACTGATACGCCAATAAAAAAAGACATGTGGCACTCGAGAACTGCTGCGGCAAAGCTATTGCATAGCATTTTGTTTTCAATAAAATGTATTGAATTAAAAAAAAAATAACTAACATAATTTTTTCTAATTTATAGAAAAGACATGTGGCACTCGAGAACTGCTGCGGCAAAGCTATTGCATAGCATTTTGTTTTCAATAAAATGTATTAAATTAAAAAAAAAATAACTAACATAATTTTTTCTAATTTATAGAAAAGACATGTGGCACTCGAGAACTGCTGCGGCAAAGCTATTGCATAGCATTTTGTTTTCAATAAAATGTATTAAATTAAAAAAAAAATAACTAACATAATTTTTTCTAATTTATAGAAAAGACATGTGGCACTCGAGAACTGCTGCGGCAAAGCTATTGCATAGCATTTTGTTTTCAATAAAATGTATTAAATTAAAAAAAAAATAACTAACATAATTTTTCTAATTTATAGAAAAGACATGTGGCACTCGAGAACTGCTGCGGCAAAGCTATTGCATAGCATTTTGTTTTCAATAAAATGTATTAAATTAAAAAAAAAATAACTAACATAATTTTTTCTAATTTATAGAAAAGGCTATAGCCTTTTCTTTTGGAGCGTTACTGATACGCCAATAAAAAAAGACATGTGGCACTCGAGAACTGCTGCGGCAAAGCTATTGCATAGCATTTTGTTTTCAATAAAATGTATTAAATTAAAAAAAAAATAACTAACATAATTTTTTCTAATTTATAGAAAAGACATGTGGCACTCGAGAACTGCTGCGGCAAAGCTATTGCATAGCATTTTGTTTTCAATAAAATGTATTAAATTAAAAAAAAAATAACTAACATAATTTTTTCTAATTTATAGAAAAGACATGTGGCACTCGAGAACTGCTGCGGCAAAGCTATTGCATAGCATTTTGTTTTCAATAAAATGTATTAAATTAAAAAAAAAATAACTAACATAATTTTTTCTAATTTATAGAAAAGACATGTGGCACTCGAGAACTGCTGCGGCAAAGCTATTGCATAGCATTTTGTTTTCAATAAAATGTATTAAATTAAAAAAAAAATAACTAACATAATTTTTTCTAATTTATAGAAAAGGCTATAGCCTTTTCTTTTGGAGCGTTACTGATACGCCAATAAAAAAAGACATGTGGCACTCGAGAACTGCTGCGGCAAAGCTATTGCATAGCATTTTGTTTTCAATAAAATGTATTAAATTAAAAAAAAATAACTAACATAATTTTTTCTAATTTATAGAAAAGGCTATAGCCTTTTCTTTTGGAGCGTTACTGATACGCCAATAAAAAAAGACATGTGGCACTCGAGAACTGCTGCGGCAAAGCTATTGCATAGCATTTTGTTTTCAATAAAATGTATTAAATTAAAAAAAAATAACTAACATAATTTTTTCTAATTTATAGAAAAGACATGTGGCACTCGAGAACTGCTGCGGCAAAGCTATTGCATAGCATTTTGTTTTCAATAAAATGTATTAAATTAAAAAAAAAATAACTAACATAATTTTTTCTAATTTATAGAAAAGGCTATAGCCTTTTCTTTTGGAGCGTTACTGATACGCCAATAAAAAAAGACATGTGGCACTCGAGAACTGCCGCGGCAAAGCTATTGCATAGCATTTTGTTTTCAATAAAATGTATTAAATTAAAAAAAAATAACTAACATAATTTTTTCTAATTTATAGAAAAGGCTATAGCCTTTTCTTTTGGAGCGTTACTGATACGCCAATAAAAAAAGACATGTGGCACTCGAGAACTGCTGCGGCAAAGCTATTGCATAGCATTTTGTTTTCAATAAAATGTATTAAATTAAAAAAAATAACTAACATAATTTTTTCTAATTTATAGAAAAGACATGTGGCACTCGAGAACTGCTGCGGCAAAGCTATTGCATAGCATTTTGTTTTCAATAAAATGTATTAAATTAAAAAAAAAATAACTAACATAATTTTTTCTAATTTATAGAAAAGGCTATAGCCTTTTCTTTTGGAGCGTTACTGATACGCCAATAAAAAAAGACATGTGGCACTCGAGAACTGCTGCGGCAAAGCTATTGCATAGCATTTTGTTTTCAATAAAATGTATTAAATTAAAAAAAAAATAACTAACATAATTTTTTCTAATTTATAGAAAAGACATGTGGCACTCGAGAACTGCTGCGGCAAAGCTATTGCATAGCATTTTGTTTTCAATAAAATGTATTAAATTAAAAAAAAAATAACTAACATAATTTTTTCTAATTTATAGAAAAGGCTATAGCCTTTTCTTTTGGAGCGTTACTGATACGCCAATAAAAAAAGACATGTGGCACTCGAGAACTGCTGCGGCAAAGCTATTGCATAGCATTTTGTTTTCAATAAAATGTATTAAATTAAAAAAAAAATAACTAACATAATTTTTCTAATTTATAGAAAAGACATGTGGCACTCGAGAACTGCTGCGGCAAAGCTATTGCATAGCATTTTGTTTTCAATAAAATGTATTAAATTAAAAAAAAAATAACTAACATAATTTTTTCTAATTTATAGAAAAGGCTATAGCCTTTTCTTTTGGAGCGTTACTGATACGCCAATAAAAAAAGACATGTGGCACTCGAGAACTGCTGCGGCAAAGCTATTGCATAGCATTTTGTTTTCAATAAAATGTATTAAATTAAAAAAAAAATAACTAACATAATTTTTTCTAATTTATAGAAAAGACATGTGGCACTCGAGAACTGCTGCGGCAAAGCTATTGCATAGCATTTTGTTTTCAATAAAATGTATTAAATTAAAAAAAAAATAACTAACATAATTTTTTCTAATTTATAGAAAAGGCTATAGCCTTTTCTTTTGGAGCGTTACTGATACGCCAATAAAAAAAGACATGTGGCACTCGAGAACTGCTGCGGCAAAGCTATTGCATAGCATTTTGTTTTCAATAAAATGTATTAAATTAAAAAAAAAATAACTAACATAATTTTTTCTAATTTATAGAAAAGGCTATATATAGCCTTTTCTTTTGGAGCGTTACTGATACGCCAATAAAAAAAGACATGTGGCACTCGAGAACTGCTGCGGCAAAGCTATTGCATAGCATTTTGTTTTCAATAAAATGTATTAAATTAAAAAAAAAATAACTAACATAATTTTTTCTAATTTATAGAAAAGACATGTGGCACTCGAGAACTGCTGCGGCAAAGCTATTGCATAGCATTTTGTTTTCAATAAAATGTATTAAATTAAAAAAAAAATAACTAACATAATTTTTTCTAATTTATAGAAAAGGCTATAGCCTTTTCTTTTGGAGCGTTACTGATACGCCAATAAAAAAAGACATGTGGCACTCGAGAACTGCTGCGGCAAAGCTATTGCATAGCATTTTGTTTTCAATAAAATGTATTAAATTAAAAAAAAAATAACTAACATAATTTTTCTAATTTATAGAAAAGACATGTGGCACTCGAGAACTGCTGCGGCAAAGCTATTGCATAGCATTTTGTTTTCAATAAAATGTATTAAATTAAAAAAAAAATAACTAACATAATTTTTTCTAATTTATAGAAAAGGCTATAGCCTTTTCTTTTGGAGCGTTACTGATACGCCAATAAAAAAAGACATGTGGCACTCGAGAACTGCTGCGGCAAAGCTATTGCATAGCATTTTGTTTTCAATAAAATGTATTAAATTAAAAAAAAAATAACTAACATAATTTTTTCTAATTTATAGAAAAGACATGTGGCACTCGAGAACTGCTGCGGCAAAGCTATTGCATAGCATTTTGTTTTCAATAAAATGTATTAAATTAAAAAAAAAATAACTAACATAATTTTTTCTAATTTATAGAAAAGACATGTGGCACTCGAGAACTGCTGCGGCAAAGCTATTGCATAGCATTTTGTTTTCAATAAAATGTATTAAATTAAAAAAAAAATAACTAACATAATTTTTTCTAATTTATAGAAAAGGCTATAGCCTTTTCTTTTGGAGCGTTACTGATACGCCAATAAAAAAAGACATGTGGCACTCGAGAACTGCTGCGGCAAAGCTATTGCATAGCATTTTGTTTTCAATAAAATGTATTAAATTAAAAAAAAAATAACTAACATAATTTTTTCTAATTTATAGAAAAGGCTATAGCCTTTTCTTTTGGAGCGTTACTGATACGCCAATAAAAAAAGACATGTGGCACTCGAGAACTGCTGCGGCAAAGCTATTGCATAGCATTTTGTTTTCAATAAAATGTATTAAATTAAAAAAAAAATAACTAACATAATTTTTTCTAATTTATAGAAAAGGCTATTATAGCCTTTTCTTTTGGAGCGTTACTGATACGCCAATAAAAAAAGACATGTGGCACTCGAGAACTGCTGCGGCAAAGCTATTGCATAGCATTTTGTTTTCAATAAAATGTATTAAATTAAAAAAAAAATAACTAACATAATTTTTTCTAATTTATAGAAAAGACATGTGGCACTCGAGAACTGCTGCGGCAAAGCTATTGCATAGCATTTTGTTTTCAATAAAATGTATTAAATTAAAAAAAAAATAACTAACATAATTTTTTCTAATTTATAGAAAAGGCTATAGCCTTTTCTTTTGGAGCGTTACTGATACGCCAATAAAAAAAGACATGTGGCACTCGAGAACTGCTGCGGCAAAGCTATTGCATAGCATTTTGTTTTCAATAAAATGTATTAAATTAAAAAAAAAATAACTAACATAATTTTTCTAATTTATAGAAAAGACATGTGGCACTCGAGAACTGCTGCGGCAAAGCTATTGCATAGCATTTTGTTTTCAATAAAATGTATTAAATTAAAAAAAAAATAACTAACATAATTTTTTCTAATTTATAGAAAAGGCTATAGCCTTTTCTTTTGGAGCGTTACTGATACGCCAATAAAAAAAGACATGTGGCACTCGAGAACTGCTGCGGCAAAGCTATTGCATAGCATTTTGTTTTCAATAAAATGTATTAAATTAAAAAAAAAATAACTAACATAATTTTTTCTAATTTATAGAAAAGACATGTGGCACTCGAGAACTGCTGCGGCAAAGCTATTGCATAGCATTTTGTTTTCAATAAAATGTATTAAATTAAAAAAAAAATAACTAACATAATTTTTTCTAATTTATAGAAAAGACATGTGGCACTCGAGAACTGCTGCGGCAAAGCTATTGCATAGCATTTTGTTTTCAATAAAATGTATTAAATTAAAAAAAAAATAACTAACATAATTTTTTCTAATTTATAGAAAAGGCTATAGCCTTTTCTTTTGGAGCGTTACTGATACGCCAATAAAAAAAGACATGTGGCACTCGAGAACTGCTGCGGCAAAGCTATTGCATAGCATTTTGTTTTCAATAAAATGTATTAAATTAAAAAAAAAATAACTAACATAATTTTTTCTAATTTATAGAAAAGGCTATAGCCTTTTCTTTTGGAGCGTTACTGATACGCCAATAAAAAAAGACATGTGGCACTCGAGAACTGCTGCGGCAAAGCTATTGCATAGCATTTTGTTTTCAATAAAATGTATTAAATTAAAAAAAAAATAACTAACATAATTTTTTCTAATTTATAGAAAAGGCTATAGCCTTTTCTTTTGGAGCGTTACTGATACGCCAATAAAAAAAGACATGTGGCACTCGAGAACTGCTGCGGCAAAGCTATTGCATAGCATTTTGTTTTCAATAAAATGTATTAAATTAAAAAAAAAATAACTAACATAATTTTTTCTAATTTATAGAAAAGACATGTGGCACTCGAGAACTGCTGCGGCAAAGCTATTGCATAGCATTTTGTTTTCAATAAAATGTATTAAATTAAAAAAAAAATAACTAACATAATTTTTTCTAATTTATAGAAAAGGCTATAGCCTTTTCTTTTGGAGCGTTACTGATACGCCAATAAAAAAAGACATGTGGCACTCGAGAACTGCCGCGGCAAAGCTATTGCATAGCATTTTGTTTTCAATAAAATGTATAAATTAAAAAAAAATAACTAACATAATTTTTTCTAATTTATAGAAAAGGCTATATAGCCTTTTCTTTTGGAGCGTTACTGATACGCCAATAAAAAAAGACATGTGGCACTCGAGAACTGCCGCGGCAAAGCTATTGCATAGCATTTTGTTTTCAATAAAATGTATTAAATTAAAAAAAAATAACTAACATAATTTTTTCTAATTTATAGAAAAGGCTATAGCTATTGCATAGCATTTTGTTTTCAATAAAATGTATTAAATTAAAAAAAAAAATAACTAACATAATTTTTTCTAATTTATAGAAAAGACATGTGGCACTCGAGAACTGCTGCGGCAAAGCTATTGCATAGCATTTTGTTTTCAATAAAATGTATTAAATTAAAAAAAAAATAACTAACATAATTTTTTCTAATTTATAGAAAAGACATGTGGCACTCGAGAACTGCTGCGGCAAAGCTATTGCATAGCATTTTGTTTTCAATAAAATGTATTAAATTAAAAAAAAATAACTAACATAATTTTTTCTAATTTATAGAAAAGGCTTATAGCCTTTTCTTTTGGAGCGTTACTGATACGCCAATAAAAAAAGACATGTGGCACTCGAGAACTGCTGCGGCAAAGCTATTGCATAGCATTTTGTTTTCAATAAAATGTATTAAATTAAAAAAAAATAACTAACATAATTTTTTCTAATTTATAGAAAAGGCTATAGCTATTGCATAGCATTTTGTTTTCAATAAAATGTATTAAATTAAAAAAAAAATAACTAACATAATTTTTTCTAATTTATAGAAAAGACATGTGGCACTCGAGAACTGCTGCGGCAAAGCTATTGCATAGCATTTTGTTTTCAATAAAATGTATTAAATTAAAAAAAAATAACTAACATAATTTTTTCTAATTTATAGAAAAGGCTATAGCCTTTTCTTTTGGAGCGTTACTGATACGCCAATAAAAAAAGACATGTGGCACTCGAGAACTGCCGCGGCAAAGCTATTGCATAGCATTTTGTTTTCAATAAAATGTATTAAATTAAAAAAAAATAACTAACATAATTTTTTCTAATTTATAGAAAAGGCTTATAGCCTTTTCTTTTGGAGCGTTACTGATACGCCAATAAAAAAAGACATGTGGCACTCGAGAACTGCCGCGGCAAAGCTATTGCATAGCATTTTGTTTTCAATAAAATGTATTAAATTAAAAAAAATAACTAACATAATTTTTTCTAATTTATAGAAAAGGCTATAGCCTTTTCTTTTGGAGCGTTACTGATACGCCAATAAAAAAAGACATGTGGCACTCGAGAACTGCTGCGGCAAAGCTATTGCATAGCATTTTGTTTTCAATAAAATGTATTAAATTAAAAAAAAATAACTAACATAATTTTTTCTAATTTATAGAAAAGGCTATAGCTATTGCATAGCATTTTGTTTTCAATAAAATGTATTAAATTAAAAAAAAATAACTAACATAATTTTTTCTAATTTATAGAAAAGACATGTGGCACTCGAGAACTGCTGCGGCAAAGCTATTGCATAGCATTTTGTTTTCAATAAAATGTATTAAATTAAAAAAAAAATAACTAACATAATTTTTTCTAATTTATAGAAAAGGCTATAGCCTTTTCTTTTGGAGCGTTACTGATACGCCAATAAAAAAAGACATGTGGCACTCGAGAACTGCCGCGGCAAAGCTATTGCATAGCATTTTGTTTTCAATAAAATGTATAAATTAAAAAAAAATAACTAACATAATTTTTTCTAATTTATAGAAAAGGCTATATAGCCTTTTCTTTTGGAGCGTTACTGATACGCCAATAAAAAAAGACATGTGGCACTCGAGAACTGCCGCGGCAAAGCTATTGCATAGCATTTTGTTTTCAATAAAATGTATTAAATTAAAAAAAAAATAACTAACATAATTTTTTCTAATTTATAGAAAAGGCTATATAGCCTTTTCTTTTGGAGCGTTACTGATACGCCAATAAAAAAAGACATGTGGCACTCGAGAACTGCCGCGGCAAAGCTATTGCATAGCATTTTGTTTTCAATAAAATGTATTAAATTAAAAAAAAATAACTAACATAATTTTTTCTAATTTATAGAAAAGGCTTATAGCCTTTTCTTTTGGAGCGTTACTGATACGCCAATAAAAAAAGACATGTGGCACTCGAGAACTGCCGCGGCAAAGCTATTGCATAGCATTTTGTTTTCAATAAAATGTATTAAATTAAAAAAAAATAACTAACATAATTTTTTCTAATTTATAGAAAAGGCTATAGCCTTTTCTTTTGGAGCGTTACTGATACGCCAATAAAAAAAGACATGTGGCACTCGAGAACTGCCGCGGCAAAGCTATTGCATAGCATTTTGTTTTCAATAAAATGTATTAAATTAAAAAAAAATAACTAACATAATTTTTTCTAATTTATAGAAAAGGCTATATAGCCTTTTCTTTTGGAGCGTTACTGATACGCCAATAAAAAAAGACATGTGGCACTCGAGAACTGCCGCGGCAAAGCTATTGCATAGCATTTTGTTTTCAATAAAATGTATTAAATTAAAAAAAAATAACTAACATAATTTTTTCTAATTTATAGAAAAGGCTATAGCCTTTTCTTTTGGAGCGTTACTGATACGCCAATAAAAAAAGACATGTGGCACTCGAGAACTGCCGCGGCAAAGCTATTGCATAGCATTTTGTTTTCAATAAAATGTATTAAATTAAAAAAAAATAACTAACATAATTTTTTCTAATTTATAGAAAAGGCTATAGCCTTTTCTTTTGGAGCGTTACTGATACGCCAATAAAAAAAGACATGTGGCACTCGAGAACTGCCGCGGCAAAGCTATTGCATAGCATTTTGTTTTCAATAAAATGTATTAAATTAAAAAAAAATAACTAACATAATTTTTTCTAATTTATAGAAAAGGCTATATAGCCTTTTCTTTTGGAGCGTTACTGATACGCCAATAAAAAAAGACATGTGGCACTCGAGAACTGCCGCGGCAAAGCTATTGCATAGCATTTTGTTTTCAATAAAATGTATTAAATTAAAAAAAAATAACTAACATAATTTTTTCTAATTTATAGAAAAGGCTATAGCCTTTTCTTTTGGAGCGTTACTGATACGCCAATAAAAAAAGACATGTGGCACTCGAGAACTGCCGCGGCAAAGCTATTGCATAGCATTTTGTTTTCAATAAAATGTATTAAATTAAAAAAAAATAACTAACATAATTTTTTCTGATTTATAGAAAAGGCTATAGCCTTTTCTTTTGGAGCGTTACTGATACGCCAATAAAAAAAGACATGTGGCACTCGAGAACTGCCGCGGCAAAGCTATTGCATAGCATTTTGTTTTCAATAAAATGTATTAAATTAAAAAAAAATAACTAACATAATTTTTTCTAATTTATAGAAAAGGCTATAGCCTTTTCTTTTGGAGCGTTACTGATACGCCAATAAAAAAAGACATGTGGCACTCGAGAACTGCCGCGGCAAAGCTATTGCATAGCATTTTGTTTTCAATAAAATGTATTAAATTAAAAAAAAATAACTAACATAATTTTTTCTAATTTATAGAAAAGGCTATAGCCTTTTCTTTTGGAGCGTTACTGATACGCCAATAAAAAAAGACATGTGGCACTCGAGAACTGCCGCGGCAAAGCTATTGCATAGCATTTTGTTTTCAATAAAATGTATTAAATTAAAAAAAAATAACTAACATAATTTTTTCTAATTTATAGAAAAGGCTATAGCCTTTTCTTTTGGAGCGTTACTGATACGCCAATAAAAAAAGACATGTGGCACTCGAGAACTGCCGCGGCAAAGCTATTGCATAGCATTTTGTTTTCAATAAAATGTATTAAATTAAAAAAAAATAACTAACATAATTTTTTCTAATTTATAGAAAAGGCTATAGCCTTTTCTTTTGGAGCGTTACTGATACGCCAATAAAAAAAGACATGTGGCACTCGAGAACTGCCGCGGCAAAGCTATTGCATAGCATTTTGTTTTCAATAAAATGTATTAAATTAAAAAAAAATAACTAACATAATTTTTTCTAATTTATAGAAAAGGCTATAGCCTTTTCTTTTGGAGCGTTACTGATACGCCAATAAAAAAAGACATGTGGCACTCGAGAACTGCCGCGGCAAAGCTATTGCATAGCATTTTGTTTTCAATAAAATGTATTAAATTAAAAAAAAATAACTAACATAATTTTTTCTAATTTATAGAAAAGGCTATAGCCTTTTCTTTTGGAGCGTTACTGATACGCCAATAAAAAAAGACATGTGGCACTCGAGAACTGCCGCCGGCAAAGCTATTGCATAGCATTTTGTTTTCAATAAAATGTATTAAATTAAAAAAAAATAACTAACATAATTTTTTCTAATTTATAGAAAAGGCTATAGCCTTTTCTTTTGGAGCGTTACTGATACGCCAATAAAAAAAGACATGTGGCACTCGAGAACTGCCGCGGCAAAGCTATTGCATAGCATTTTGTTTTCAATAAAATGTATTGAATTAAAAAAAAAATAACTAACATAATTTTTTCTAATTTATAGAAAAGGCTATAGCCTTTTCTTTTGGAGCGTTACTGATACGCCAATAAAAAAAGACATGTGGCACTCGAGAACTGCCGCGGCAAAGCTATTGCATAGCATTTTGTTTTCAATAAAATGTATTGAATTAAAAAAAAATAACTAACATAATTTTTTCTAATTTATAGAAAAGGCTAGCCTTTTCTTTTGGAGCGTTACTGATACGCCAATAAAAAAAGACATGTGGCACTCGAGAACCGCCGCGGCAAAGCTATTGCATAGCATTTTGTTTTCAATAAAATGTATTGAATTAAAAAAAAAATAACTAACATAATTTTTTCTAATTTATAGAAAAGGCCTTTTCTTTTGGAGCGTTACTGATACGCCAATAAAAAAAGACATGTGGCACTCGAGAACTGCCGCTGGCAAAGCTATTGCATAGCATTTTGTTTTCAATAAAATGTATTAAATTAAAAAAAAAATAGCTAACATAATTTTTTCTAATTTATAGAAAAGGCTATAGCCTTTTCTTTTGGAGCGTTACTGATACGCCAATAAAAAAAGACATGTGGCACTCGAGAACTGCCGCGGCAAAGCTATTGCATAGCATTTTGTTTTCAATAAAATGTATTAAATTAAAAAAAAAATAACTAACATAATTTTTTCTAATTTATAGAAAAGGCTATAGCCTTTTCTTTTGGAGCGTTACTGATACGCCAATAAAAAAAGACATGTGGCACTCGAGAACTGCCGCGGCAAAGCTATTGCATAGCATTTTGTTTTCAATAAAATGTATTAAATTAAAAAAAAAATAACTAACATAATTTTTTCTAATTTATAGAAAAGGCTATAGCCTTTTCTTTTGGAGCGTTACTGATACGCCAATAAAAAAAGACATGTGGCACTCGAGAACTGCCGCGGCAAAGCTATTGCATAGCATTTTGTTTTCAATAAAATGTATTAAATTAAAAAAAAATAACTAACATAATTTTTTCTAATTTATAGAAAAGGCTATAGCCTTTTCTTTTGGAGCGTTACTGATACGCCAATAAAAAAAGACATGTGGCACTCGAGAACTGCCGCGGCAAAGCTATTGCATAGCATTTTGTTTTCAATAAAATGTATTAAATTAAAAAAAAAATAACTAACATAATTTTTTCTAATTTATAGAAAAGGCTATAGCCTTTTCTTTTGGAGCGTTACTGATACGCCAATAAAAAAAGACATGTGGCACTCGAGAACTGCCGCGGCAAAGCTATTGCATAGCATTTTGTTTTCAATAAAATGTATTAAATTAAAAAAAAATAACTAACATAATTTTTTCTAATTTATAGAAAAGGCTATAGCCTTTTCTTTTGGAGCGTTACTGATACGCCAATAAAAAAAGACATGTGGCACTCGAGAACTGCCGCGGCAAAGCTATTGCATAGCATTTTGTTTTCAATAAAATGTATTAAATTAAAAAAAAATAACTAACATAATTTTTTCTAATTTATAGAAAAGGCTATAGCCTTTTCTTTTGGAGCGTTACTGATACGCCAATAAAAAAAGACATGTGGCACTCGAGAACTGCCGCGGCAAAGCTATTGCATAGCATTTTGTTTTCAATAAAATGTATTAAATTAAAAAAAAATAACTAACATAATTTTTTCTAATTTATAGAAAAGGCTATAGCCTTTTCTTTTGGAGCGTTACTGATACGCCAATAAAAAAAGACATGTGGCACTCGAGAACTGCCGCGGCAAAGCTATTGCATAGCATTTTGTTTTCAATAAAATGTATTAAATTAAAAAAAAATAACTAACATAATTTTTTCTAATTTATAGAAAAGGCTATAGCCTTTTCTTTTGGAGCGTTACTGATACGCCAATAAAAAAAGACATGTGGCACTCGAGAACTGCCGCGGCAAAGCTATTGCATAGCATTTTGTTTTCAATAAAATGTATTAAATTAAAAAAAAAATAACTAACATAATTTTTTCTAATTTATAGAAAAGGCTATAGCCTTTTCTTTTGGAGCGTTACTGATACGCCAATAAAAAAAGACATGTGGCACTCGAGAACTGCCGCGGCAAAGCTATTGCATAGCATTTTGTTTTCAATAAAATGTATTAAATTAAAAAAAAATAACTAACATAATTTTTTCTAATTTATAGAAAAGGCTATAGCCTTTTCTTTTGGAGCGTTACTGATACGCCAATAAAAAAAGACATGTGGCACTCGGGAACTGCCGCGGCAAAGCTATTGCATAGCATTTTGTTTTCAATAAAATGTATTAAATTAAAAAAAAATAACTAACATAATTTTTTTTAATTTATAGAAAAGGCTATAGCCTTTTCTTTTGGAGCGTTACTGATACGCCAATAAAAAAAGACATGTGGCACTCGAGAACTGCCGCGGCAAAGCTATTGCATAGCATTTTGTTTTCAATAAAATGTATTAAATTAAAAAAAAATAACTAACATAATTTTTTCTAATTTATAGAAAAGGCTATAGCCTTTTCTTTTGGAGCGTTACTGATACGCCAATAAAAAAAGACATGTGGCACTCGAGAACTGCCGCGGCAAAGCTATTGCATAGCATTTTGTTTTCAATAAAATGTATTAAATTAAAAAAAAAAATAACTAACATAATTTTTTCTAATTTATAGAAAAGGCTATAGCCTTTTCTTTTGGAGCGTTACTGATACGCCAATAAAAAAAGACATGTGGCACTCGAGAACTGCCGCGGCAAAGCTATTGCATAGCATTTTGTTTTCAATAAAATGTATTAAATTAAAAAAAAATAACTAACATAATTTTTTATAATTTATAGAAAAGGCTATAGCCTTTTCTTTTGGAGCGTTACTGATACGCCAATAAAAAAAGACATGTGGCACTCGAGAACTGCCGCGGCAAAGCTATTGCATAGCATTTTGTTTTCAATAAAATGTATTAAATTAAAAAAAAATAACTAACATAATTTTTTCTAATTTATAGAAAAGGCTATAGCCTTTTCTTTTGGAGCGTTACTGATACGCCAATAAAAAAAGACATGTGGCACTCGGGAACTGCCGCGGCAAAGCTATTGCATAGCATTTTGTTTTCAATAAAATGTATTAAATTAAAAAAAAATAACTAACATAATTTTTTTAATTTATAGAAAAGGCTATAGCCTTTTCTTTTGGAGCGTTACTGATACGCCAATAAAAAAAGACATGTGGCACTCGAGAACTGCCGCGGCAAAGCTATTGCATAGCATTTTGTTTTCAATAAAATGTATTAAATTAAAAAAAAATAACTAACATAATTTTTTCTAATTTATAGAAAAGGCCTTTTCTTTTGGAGCGTTACTGATACGCCAATAAAAAAAGACATGTGGCACTCGAGAACTGCCGCGGCAAAGCTATTGCATAGCATTTTGTTTTCAATAAAATGTATTAAATTAAAAAAAAATAACTAACATAATTTTTTATAATTTATAGAAAAGGCTATAGCTTTTTCTTTTGGAGCGTTACTGATACGCCAATAAAAAAAGACATGTGGCACTCGAGAACTGCCGCGGCAAAGCTATTGCATAGCATTTTGTTTTCAATAAAATGTATTAAATTAAAAAAAAATAACTAACATAATTTTTTATAATTTATAGAAAAGGCTATAGCTTTTTCTTTTGGAGCGTTACTGATACGCCAATAAAAAAAGACATGTGGCACTCGAGAACTGCCGCGGCAAAGCTATTGCATAGCATTTTGTTTTCAATAAAATGTATTAAATTAAAAAAAAAATAACTAACATAATTTTTTCTAATTTATAGAAAAGGCTATAGCCTTTTCTTTTGGAGCGTTACTGATACGCCAATAAAAAAAGACATGTGGCACTCGAGAACTGCCGCGGCAAAGCTATTGCATAGCATTTTGTTTTCAATAAAATGTATTAAATTAAAAAAAAATAACTAACATAATTTTTTCTAATTTATAGAAAAGGCTATAGCCTTTTCTTTTGGAGCGTTACTGATACGCCAATAAAAAAAGACATGTGGCACTCGGGAACTGCCGCGGCAAAGCTATTGCATAGCATTTTGTTTTCAATGAAATGTATTAAATTAAAAAAAAATAACTAACATAATTTTTTATAATTTATAGAAAAGGCTATAGCTTTTTCTTTTGGAGCGTTACTGATACGCCAATAAAAAAAGACATGTGGCACTCGAGAACTGCCGCGGCAAAGCTATTGCATAGCATTTTGTTTTCAATAAAATGTATTAAATTAAAAAAAAATAACTAACATAATTTTTTATAATTTATAGAAAAGGCTATAGCTTTTTCTTTTGGAGCGTTACTGATACGCCAATAAAAAAAGACATGTGGCACTCGAGAACTGCCGCGGCAAAGCTATTGCATAGCATTTTGTTTTCAATAAAATGTATTAAATTAAAAAAAAAATAACTAACATAATTTTTTCTAATTTATAGAAAAGGCTATAGCCTTTTCTTTTGGAGCGTTACTGATACGCCAATAAAAAAAGACATGTGGCACTCGAGAACTGCCGCGGCAAAGCTATTGCATAGCATTTTGTTTTCAATAAAATGTATTAAATTAAAAAAAAAAATAACTAACATAATTTTTTCTAATTTATAGAAAAGGCTATAGCCTTTTCTTTTGGAGCGTTACTGATACGCCAATAAAAAAAGACATGTGGCACTCGAGAACTGCCGCGGCAAAGCTATTGCATAGCATTTTGTTTTCAATAAAATGTATTAAATTAAAAAAAAAAATAACTAACATAATTTTTTCTAATTTATAGAAAAGGCTATAGCCTTTTCTTTTGGAGCGTTACTGATACGCCAATAAAAAAAGACATGTGGCACTCGGGAACTGCCGCGGCAAAGCTATTGCATAGCATTTTGTTTTCAATGAAATGTATTAAATTAAAAAAAAATAACTAACATAATTTTTTCTAATTTATAGAAAAGGCTATAGCCTTTTCTTTTGGAGCGTTACTGATACGCCAATAAAAAAAGACATGTGGCACTCGGGAACTGCCGCGGCAAAGCTATTGCATAGCATTTTGTTTTCAATGAAATGTATTAAATTAAAAAAAAAATAACTAACATAATTTTTTATAATTTATAGAAAAGGCTATAGCTTTTTCTTTTGGAGCGTTACTGATACGCCAATAAAAAAAGACATGTGGCACTCGAGAACTGCCGCGGCAAAGCTATTGCATAGCATTTTGTTTTCAATAAAATGTATTAAATTAAAAAAAAATAACTAACATAATTTTTTATAATTTATAGAAAAGGCTATAGCTTTTTCTTTTGGAGCGTTACTGATACGCCAATAAAAAAAGACATGTGGCACTCGAGAACTGCCGCGGCAAAGCTATTGCATAGCATTTTGTTTTCAATAAAATGTATTAAATTAAAAAAAAAATAACTAACATATTTTTTTTCTAATTTATAGAAAAGGCTATAGCCTTTTCTTTTGGAGCGTTACTGATACGCCAATAAAAAAAGACATGTGGCACTCGAGAACTGCCGCGGCAAAGCTATTGCATAGCATTTTGTTTTCAATAAAATGTATTAAATTAAAAAAAAATAACTAACATAATTTTTTATAATTTATAGAAAAGGCTATAGCTTTTTCTTTTGGAGCGTTACTGATACGCCAATAAAAAAAGACATGTGGCACTCGAGAACTGCCGCGGCAAAGCTATTGCATAGCATTTTGTTTTCAATAAAATGTATTAAATTAAAAAAAAATAACTAACATAATTTTTTATAATTTATAGAAAAGGCTATAGCCTTTTCTTTTGGAGCGTTACTGATACGCCAATAAAAAAAGACATGTGGCACTCGAGAACTGCCGCGGCAAAGCTATTGCATAGCATTTTGTTTTCAATAAAATGTATTAAATTAAAAAAAAATAACTAACATAATTTTTTATAATTTATAGAAAAGGCTATAGCTTTTTCTTTTGGAGCGTTACTGATACGCCAATAAAAAAAGACATGTGGCACTCGAGAACTGCCGCGGCAAAGCTATTGCATAGCATTTTGTTTTCAATAAAATGTATTAAATTAAAAAAAAAAATAACTAACATATTTTTTTCTAATTTATAGAAAAGGCTATAGCCTTTTCTTTTGGAGCGTTACTGATACGCCAATAAAAAAAGACATGTGGCACTCGAGAACTGCCGCGGCAAAGCTATTGCATAGCATTTTGTTTTCAATAAAATGTATTAAATTAAAAAAAAATAACTAACATAATTTTTTATAATTTATAGAAAAGGCTATAGCCTTTTCTTTTGGAGCGTTACTGATACGCCAATAAAAAAAGACATGTGGCACTCGAGAACTGCCGCGGCAAAGCTATTGCATAGCATTTTGTTTTCAATAAAATGTATTAAATTAAAAAAAAATAACTAACATAATTTTTTATAATTTATAGAAAAGGCTATAGCTTTTTCTTTTGGAGCGTTACTGATACGCCAATAAAAAAAGACATGTGGCACTCGAGAACTGCCGCGGCAAAGCTATTGCATAGCATTTTGTTTTCAATAAAATGTATTAAATTAAAAAAAAATAACTAACATAATTTTTTATAATTTATAGAAAAGGCTATAGCTTTTTCTTTTGGAGCGTTACTGATACGCCAATAAAAAAAGACATGTGGCACTCGAGAACTGCCGCGGCAAAGCTATTGCATAGCATTTTGTTTTCAATAAAATGTATTAAATTAAAAAAAAAAATAACTAACATAATTTTTTCTAATTTATAGAAAAGGCTATAGCCTTTTCTTTTGGAGCGTTACTGATACGCCAATAAAAAAAGACATGTGGCACTCGAGAACTGCCGCGGCAAAGCTATTGCATAGCATTTTGTTTTCAATAAAATGTATTAAATTAAAAAAAAAATAACTAACATAATTTTTTCTAATTTATAGAAAAGGCTATAGCCTTTTTCTTTTGGAGCGTTACTGATACGCCAATAAAAAAAGACATGTGGCACTCGAGAACTGCCGCGGCAAAGCTATTGCATAGCATTTTGTTTTCAATAAAATGTATTAAATTAAAAAAAAAATAACTAACATAATTTTTTCTAATTTATAGAAAAGGCTATAGCCTTTTCTTTTGGAGCGTTACTGATACGCCAATAAAAAAAGACATGTGGCACTCGAGAACTGCCGCGGCAAAGCTATTGCATAGCATTTTGTTTTCAATAAAATGTATTAAATTAAAAAAAAATAACTAACATAATTTTTTATAATTTATAGAAAAGGCTATAGCTTTTTCTTTTGGAGCGTTACTGATACGCCAATAAAAAAAGACATGTGGCACTCGAGAACTGCCGCGGCAAAGCTATTGCATAGCATTTTGTTTTCAATAAAATGTATTAAATTAAAAAAAAATAACTAACATAATTTTTTATAATTTATAGAAAAGGCTATAGCTTTTTCTTTTGGAGCGTTACTGATACGCCAATAAAAAAAGACATGTGGCACTCGAGAACTGCCGCGGCAAAGCTATTGCATAGCATTTTGTTTTCAATAAAATGTATTAAATTAAAAAAAAATAACTAACATAATTTTTTATAATTTATAGAAAAGGCTATAGCTTTTTCTTTTGGAGCGTTACTGATACGCCAATAAAAAAAGACATGTGGCACTCGAGAACTGCCGCGGCAAAGCTATTGCATAGCATTTTGTTTTCAATAAAATGTATTAAATTAAAAAAAAAATAACTAACATAATTTTTTATAATTTATAGAAAAGGCTATAGCCTTTTTCTTTTGGAGCGTTACTGATACGCCAATAAAAAAAGACATGTGGCACTCGAGAACTGCCGCGGCAAAGCTATTGCATAGCATTTTGTTTTCAATAAAATGTATTAAATTAAAAAAAAATAACTAACATAATTTTTTATAATTTATAGAAAAGGCTATAGCTTTTTCTTTTGGAGCGTTACTGATACGCCAATAAAAAAAGACATGTGGCACTCGAGAACTGCCGCGGCAAAGCTATTGCATAGCATTTTGTTTTCAATAAAATGTATTAAATTAAAAAAAAATAACTAACATAATTTTTTATAATTTATAGAAAAGGCTATAGCTTTTTCTTTTGGAGCGTTACTGATACGCCAATAAAAAAAGACATGTGGCACTCGAGAACTGCCGCGGCAAAGCTATTGCATAGCATTTTGTTTTCAATAAAATGTATTAAATTAAAAAA